>JAXCLR010000001.1:94371023-94395421 GCA_035584095.1 Annona squamosa | reverse complement strand
GAATCAGCAGCACCGCAGTCACTGATGGATAAGATCACGGAGAAGTTGCACGACCATTCCTCCTCCTCCGATTCTGACGATGAAAAATCGTCGCCTTCCGCCGTCAAGTCGGCGATATATCGCCTCTTTGGAAGGCAGAAGCCCGTCCATCAGGTTTTTGGCGGCGGAAAACGTACGACTTTCTTTCTTCGATTCTTGTAAATGAATGATAGATTATCTTTCGAGATCTAGTTAATTCCTCTGTCCGATCGGGCTTCGTGTGGTATTTAGTTCTTTGTTTTGTTTTTTTTTTTTTTTCAATTGGCTCGTGGTTCGGTTATCTTGAATTGATTTCCGATCCCTTCTTGATTGCTGTCTTTTGTAGTAATCCCCGTGGATGAATGAATGTTTAGTTGGTTTTGGATCTGTTAATGGATGATGTACAGCTGCTGATGTATTCCTGTGGAGGAACAAGAAGATCTCAGCAGGCGTGCTTGGTGGAGCCACAGTGTTGTGGGTTCTGTTCGAGTTGATTGAGTATCACCTTCTCACACTTGTGTGCCACTGCCTCATTCTCACTCTTGCCATCTTCTTCCTCTGGTCTAATGCATCTACCTTCATTAACAAGTGAGTGAAAGTACTACTGTATGCGTCTCTCTCTCTCTCTCTCTCTCTCCGTACCCTCGCTCTCTCTCCCCTCACAAGGATTTTCATTGCCATCTTTTATGTACAGGTCTCCTCCCCACATCCCTCAAGTAAGCATTCCAGAGGACGTTGTAATCAATATCGCCCAATCCTTGAGGCTCGAGATTAACCGGGCTTTCGCTTTTCTGCGGGAAGTTGCATCTGGGAGGGATCTGCGCAAGTTTCTTGCTGTATGTCTATTCAGCTGTATCCGTGGCCATTTTCTTGATTCCTTTCGCTTCGGTGTGATTTTGATTTGTTCTTTCGGTTGCTCAGGTGATTGCTGGCTTGTGGGTTCTTTCTATCGTTGGAAGCTGGTGCAATTTCTTGACACTGTTATATATAGGTGACAGCATAACGTGAAATCTATCCATTTATTTACCTGTTTATTCATTTTTCAGTGATCACATCTTCCTAACTGATTCAATTTTCACTTGTCCATATATTTTTTTTTTTTTAAATTAAAAAACAGTGTTTGTCTTGTTGCACACGGTGCCTGTTCTGTATGAGAAGTACGAGGATCAAGTGGATTCCTTCGCAGAGAAGGCAATGGCTGAACTCAAGAAGCAATGGGCTGTGTTTGATGCGAGGGTTCTTAGTAGGATCCCAAGGGGTCCATTGAAAGATAAAAAGAAGGTTTAAGGAAGGGTGATGGGATGTGATGAGATGGTATCTTGAGACAGTATAGGCTCTAATAGAAGACTATTTAGCTACGTTATTATTCCGTTTTCTGTTAATGTTGTTGTGAATTCTTGTTGATTATTGGCTGGAACCCTTATGCGTTTACTTTACCCTTTTAGTGACCGGGGTTATGTTTGGAGCGAGCAATATGGTATTTCTTAGGATTCTTTGCTCGACATAGTTGTTGTGAATCATTCTTTTAATGTTCGAGTCATTACCTTCTCTCTCGTCAATCCTTTTACATAATTTTTTTGGGATTCTTTTTCCGTTGTGGTGCAGTGTGGCATGGTTCGTAACTCCTTGCTATTTTTGAAAAAAATATATTTTTTTGATGGATAGTAACTCCTTGGAATTTTGGTTCTTGGGTAATGAGCTATTACTCTCGTATTTTGGTCAGAGTCTAATCACATACAGTGGAGCTGTAATCTCCATCGGCAGCGGTGAAACAGATGTCATGCAACTGGCAATGGATAACTGAAAGAACTATTTTGCTGAATTTTCTGGAAAGTCTGCATAATCCAGTGTCGATGGGATTTAGTGGTTTGCATTCGGAGTTGTTTTAGCTAGATGAGGATCTCTTGTTAGTTGTTAGCAAGTTGCTTTCAGGTATGAATTCCATTTGCACGATGGTTTTGCTTGAGTAGGATGTTTCGAGAATGTTTTGACCATACGACAATTGTTTTTTTTTTTTGCAAGTCTTGGGACTTGTTGCATTGTGTAGACAGCACGTAACATGCTTGGCAACCTCTTTGTGGGTTGCGATTGTGGCTTGCTGCCATATTCGAATCCATTTGAAATTAGAAATGCAAGGCCTCTACTGGTGATTGGACTTCTGTGGTTTGGTTCTTGATGCCAAGAATTGTTCTTTCTTGTGCATATGAGATGCTGTCAGACGGATGGTAGCATTTGATTTTGTTCTGCATATGACGCTTGCTTCCTCCTTTCGATCGCTGATGAAGAGAAAATCTGCACACGAGTTCTATGAAGGAGAGAGTGGAATGGCTGGTGAACAAACTTGTAAGGTTATTAGTAAAATAAAGGGCTTTCTGAGTGTTTGGAATTTGCAAAAATTTATTTGAAGCTGGAATCATTAGTTATATGTTTATTCGAGGGTTAACAACGGATTGGTAGAATATTAGAATGTTGTTGTTAGGAATTCAATTTACATATGGATTCGGCCCGTTAGCTTGCTATATTGGAAAGGTGGAGCTAATCTTGTCTCGCAAAACATTTCATGGTTCTTACGTAGGATACAATTGTTGTACTTCAATTGTACATATAAGAAAATAGTCGGAAGAAAATAGTCGGGGGGGATATCGTGTGGTCCGCTGCAAATTTGGCTCATTTGATTATGAAATTAACATTAATCTTGTCTATCATACTGAGAACTATTTTCAGAGCATATTTATTTTCATTCAAATGAAAATTTATAGGAGTCCTATCTTAAGACAGTATAAAATTAATGTAATAAAATAATTGAACATAAATATTGTTTATTTGATTTTAAAGTTGTATTTTAATAACTAGGTGGTTTAAAATATTATTTTTATATAGATAAATGACTTTATAATGCATTATTATATTTGAATATACGGGAGACTTATTTTGTAGTGGATTGTATCGTTGGTGCAATGTAGTATATACATATGCACAAATGCTTCTATATGAGATGTGTGATTATAGAAAAGAAATTTTTTTTTCAAATTTTATTTATAAACAAGTAAAGTTGATGTATTTAATCTACAAATCAAAATTTATTATGTTGGATTTTTATAAAGTATTTTTTATTTTTTAAATACAGTGACACTTTTGTAAATTTTTGGCCTGTTTATGAAAAAATTGTATTCGTCGGTGTATGGTTGCCCCATGTGGTCGGCAGTATATAATCACAACTCTATGTTATTCTTTTAATTTTGGAATTTTTTTAATATCTTAATAATTGGTGGAAAATTCAATCTATCTATTGTATTGAGCATTTTATAGTATGTTGATAACTTTTGATTTGTTTAGTATCGTTGTGCATGGGCTCTATTTATAAATGTGTAATATTAATGTAATAAAATTATTTAATGTTAAATATTAATTTCAAAAGTTATATTTAACATTTAAATTGTTTAAAATTTTATTTTATGTAGATAAATGATTTTATAAAGTATTGTGATATTTAACTACATATAAATAGATTTAAATATTTTCATAATTTTTCACCAAAAAAGATCTTTCATAATTTACACTTTTTTTAAAAAAAATGTTGCGCATTGTATATTTAATTTGGATAAATAAATGATGTCAATGAATGCATTGAATTTTTCATCATGTATCAAAATTTTAAAAAAGAAACTTGATTATATACAATGTGATATATAGATTAAAATATATTATTCATTATTTTTTTCTGTATTTTTTAATTTTTTTCTTTATAAACAAGTTTTTCTAAGTGTATTTAATTTATATATTAAATTTTACAATTTTGTAATATGTACATTTTTCTTTCGATTTTCTAAAAATCAAGTTTTAAATGGATGAAAAATGATTTAAATGCTCCGAAGTTGATATTTTTAAAAAATTAAAAATAAATATATAAAAGTACTATAAAATGATGAATCTTGGTATATTAATTAAATACACTTAGTAAAATATGTTTATGAAGAAAAACCAAAAAATTTAACTATAAAAATAATTGAATGATATGTTCTAGCTTAAAATATATAATCATGTATATAATCGGGCTTCTTTTTAAAAAAATTACAGGATGAAATCTAACGTTACGAGTGTAGTTGCAATTTCATCGAACCTTGTGGGCGTGCGTGTAAGAGATTGGATGATCTGCAAATATATACTAATTGTTTGATCCTAATTGCAAGTATACCCGCAAATAGCAAATTGCACAACCCCCCCCCCCACCCCCCCCCCCCCCCCCCCCCCCCGATTTTCAAATATACTTGTTAATATCATATTAACTTTTACTAAAAAATTGTAAAAATGCTTTTTGCGAGCATAGTTACAATTTTATCTAACCATGTGGGCGTGTAAGAGATTAGGTGATGTACAAAATATATCTAATTTGTTCGATCATAATTGTAAGTATATCCACGTGGTTTTAAAAATAGCGAATTACAACCCATAATTTGCAAATGTACCGATCATATTAAATTCTATTAAGAAATCGTGAAAATGCTTATATTTCCTCCCATGTAATACTTCTACTGGATACTCGATGTCATTAACTATTAATTCTCTTCATTTAAATTATTTTTTCTTATTTCTAAGTAAGATAAGATTGAATTATTTAACCTATGATAATTTGAATTCTATCCCTTTAAAACACAATATCATGCTTTGATGGTGGAAATTTTTTAAGAACTTATTTTAGTAAATATTTCGCTTATTTGTATTTGTTATTGGTCGTGAAAGTAATATATTTAGCCATTTATTTTAATAAAATTTTAAGACCATAAAAATCTAGTTAAACACGTTCATGGTTGCTACACCGAAACGTTTTTTCTTTTCTTTCTTTTTGAAAATTCTTTTTGAAAAATGGGGGCCATTTATGTACTCTGATTTTTCAAAAACACAATTCATGACAAAATTTAACTCCATGGGTTGCTTGCAAATGGTTGCAGACTATGGTCATAATTTTCCATTTTCAATTATGGGGAATTTATCATTTTTAGAATGATGGGATTTCTTTGCAATATGATGATAATAATTTAATATATAGTTGCAAATGATATTTAGGAGTGCAACTCGGGCTCGTGAAACTCAGGTTCAGCTTAGTCCAAACCCTAACCCTATTTATAAAATATTAACCCTAACTATAACTTTATTTGTAAAACCTAAAAACAAAATCCTATTTTTGAAAATCGGATTTGGATTTAGTTTTGGGTTGAAATTTATTTTGATAAATTTATATTTTATTTAAGAGTAATAAGTTTAAATTTTCATATTAATATATAATAATAAATAATCATATAATTAAATATAATCATATATAGTGAAACTAAAGATTTTTTTAAAATAGCAATATAAAGAATATTTCTAGAAAAATTTAACATAAAAAATAAAATAAAGGAATAAAATTAATGGATGTAAAAGTAAATGATAGAAATAAAAGATAAATATAAATAAAAATAATAGATTTTATTTATAATATAATTACAATATGTTAAGCATGTATTCAAATATAAATATAAATAATACAAATATACAAAATATAAAGAAATATTGTTTAAATATTATGTATATAAAACATTTTATAATAAACACAAAATGGAAAATCGGGCCAAGGTTCACTTGAATCCTAAACCTATCATATTTACAAATCGGGTCCTTCGGGCTCGCGTTGGGAAAAGATAAGTTTAGACATGGTTGGAAATTGAGTTTAGGGGGCTAGGTTCAAGCTCAACCGGGTCCAAGTTGCACCCCTAATGATAATAATGATGCAGCATATAGTTGGTCCAAATCTCAATATTTTAATGGACACCCAACACATTATGAAAATAATTTCTACATCAATATAAAAAATTTAAATGCGGACTCCGCTTCTATGTAATGTAACCAGGTTAGGTAGAAACGGTCCTATGTAACTCTTTTTACATTTTAAGTTATTAATGATTGATTTAAAATTCAATTAATTCATTGTATTTAACATAATTTGTTTATTTAAAAGACAAAATTTCATCCAAATCGAGTATGTATGGGCCACATTTGCTCAAAAATATATATATTCAGGTTTAAATTATGAAAATACTTAGATTCATTTACACATGTATTAGAATGTAATAATACTTTATAAAATTATTTATTCACATAATAGTGATATTTTAAATGGTTTAGATATTAGAAAACACTTTAAAAATTAATATTTTATCATAGAACCATTTTATTATATTGATTTTACACTTATAGATGGGACTCATATATAGTGAAAAAAAAAAAAAAATTAAGGTACTATAAATGATGCTGAATGTAATGGATGAAATGAATTTCTCATAAACTATCAAGATTTTAAAAATGGTGGGGTGACATAGAAAGGGGTTTTATAAAAGCAAGATTATATACTAAAGTTCAAGTTTATACAATAAGATGACGGCCTGTTGGTGGGTTAAGCGGGTTAAATTAGATTACTATATAGTAGGGGTAAAAATTAGGGCGAGTTAAGATGTATATAATTCTCAACTTACATTTTAAGAATCTTTTTCGATCTAAGGATAAAGTCAGTTCAACACTTATCTTTCTATGAAAGGTATCAGGATAACAAGTTTGGTTGAAAAAGTTTAAAAAATTTATTCGTAATGTAAATTGGGTCAAGTTGGGATAAATACAACCCTATGCTATGTTATAAAATCTCAACTCGATCCAACTTTGAATTCTATTTTCGCACCTTAATCAAACCTTATTTTAACTTTATAGAAATCAGTTCGATTAGGGTTAAAAATCAAGTTAATAAATATATAATATTTAAAATATTTTGTTTAACTAAATCTATTTTAAAATATAAATTCATATGAAAGAATAAAAATTAATTCTTTTTACTGGAATACCTTCCAATTTATGACTTATATAATGATATAATCACTAAATAATTTTATTTCAAATCAATAATGTGTAATTAATTTCTATGTATTACGTGCTAATGTGAAACTATTTGTTAATGATTTATTACATTATACATCAATATATGAAATGGGGTCAAGTCGATAACTAGAAATCCGGTCGGTTCAAATAGGATATATAATTAATTTTTTTCAAAATGCCTTACCCGATCATATTATAAACTGGATTAGGGTAGTCGGGTCCCTTAGTAGCTAGCCGCACTGCACCAATGCCCTTAAAAGGTTCAAAAATTAAAAAAAAAAACCAGTTGCATCTGAATGTTAAAATTCGTGCGGGACAGATATTCACCAGGACTGTCATATAAAACATCTGAAAGCTATATACAATATGGGGCACAAGTCTGAATGGATCAGTATAATAAAATAAGATGGACATAAATTTGAATTGAATCCATTACCCCGCACTCGGGTGCAAACGGAAATCCACCATCCCCTGACATGAATCACGTTCGTTTTCTCATCCGAAAAGAGAGGCTGAACCGCTGAAGAGACTATGTCAGCATTCGGCAATCCAGCCGGCCAAAAGGGCAAAAAAAACAAAAAAAAAAAAAAAAAAAATGATACCCGGAAACGCTACATCCATCCCTACGAAGCGAAAAGTACAGCTCCATGTCCATCCTAGTGTCCGTTCCAAATATAATCATCAATGGAACGTCAGTGTTCGTGTCCCAAATATATCCACCAACAGCGACAATTGGCAGTGACAAGGTAAAACGAAATAAGATGTCTGCCAGTCAGAAGGCTTATTGGTATAATAAAACACACCGGCACAAGAACAACCGCGCCCAATCAAAATGAATGAATTAACTAAAAACCTACATCGACCACTGCACACAGCAGCTGTGTATACCACTCTCTTTGCAACACCCACCCACCCCCCCTCCCCAATATACATCCACCAACAAAAAAGAAGAAAATACGTTATGATCTCGGAAAAAGTCTTGCTGCTCTCGAGCTGCTGCTGCTGCTGCTTTCTGCTAATGTAGTTGATGACGCTGCTGACGTCAGAGGGACGCTTGAAAACTCTCTATCAAACATGGACTGCTGGGCAGGAATTTCACTCGCAGACATATTCGTGCTTTGGTAATTGGAAGAGAAACTAGAACTGATTGTCCTTTCCTCAGAAATCGATGGTGCGCTTGCAGTCCCCTCTGGCGCTCTCCCAGATGCCCCACCAACTTCTGCAGTTCCCTTCTTCTCTCTCTCTTCAGTTTCTTTGAGAAGAAAATCCACCCATAGATCTGCGAAGGACTGAAAGAAACAAACGTTGTGTTGAACAATGTATGAATTGTGACGGATATCAACATACAATAAAAGGTGATGGCTGAAAATTCTGTTAAAGCATACCTGGTTTTCAGATGACATCTGACCAGCTGATACATACGGTGAGCCACTGCCCAGCATGCCACCAACAAGGCGTCCAGGTAGGCCCAAGACACCACGAACGATACCTTTGCCTGAACCTTGCTGAGCAAAGCCTATCCTTTGCTTATCCTCCTCAGAGAAACCCAGCATGCGAACCATCAAATCAAGAACCTGTCCATGTCCAATTCTAGTCATCATTCCACGGCCATTTGGAAGAGGAAATCTGATAAATAACAAACACTTACCTCTTTGCTGTGATTTCTCTGAAAGTAGGTTACCAAGAGTTTGATCACTATCCGCCTGCCAACAAAATTAATCGATAACCAAAATTGTTGATCTATAACAGAAGAAACGGAAAATTCGATATTAATTAAGAATGTGATCAAAAGCTCGCTAAACATCTCAAAGAAGGGGGGCTTGATACCATTGAAAAACCAATATGATCTGGATTGGTTGCTTTGGTATGTTTTATGCCTCTTATCCAGTGATGGATTAAATCGGGAATATTATGAATCATAAAGTTTTAAGTAAATAACATCCAGAAAAGTCATGAACAATATTTCTTAGTTTCAACCCAGGTGTAATGTTATAGCTAAAACAGTGTTATAAAATCTACTATAAATTTTTAAATAAATAACATTCAGAAAATTCATGAACAATAGTTCTTAGTTTCGACCCAGGTGTGACGTTATAGCAATAATAGTGTTATAAAATCTACTTTGCATTCATTTCAGAAGAATGAATTCACATAAATTTAATAAACAGAAATAATAAAAAGCAACATTCAGATCACAACCTTGACAGTAAAATGAAGCTTGATTTGGATAGAGAAAGACCCATGCAAAACACTTAGGTGCCATGTATCATGCAACGGTAACAAATACAAAAATGTAGCTTGTAACAAGGGAAAATGGAGAAGAGTCAGTTATTCTTAGGAATACTATCTACACCACCATCATTGACATCATTACTGTAATCGTAAGCTACTTCACACTTATCTGTTCCTTCTGTCAATTTCAGATTATGTTCTTAATATGCCTAAGCACTTTAATCTCTATCTTGATTATCTCTAATATGCTCGTCAGTTTCTGTCTATGTTGAAAAAAATTCACTACTAAGGCATGAGTCCTGGAGTTCTTAACTGCTATTGCGCATGACTAAACCATCTTAGTCTACTTTCGTTTTTATTATTTACCTATGGACTCTACTTCAGGGCCATTTTATATTTTTCTATTTCTGAATTCCGAATTCTATTCTTTCTGGTTTTACCGCTCTGCTCATCTGCTTCGATGCCTCCTCTCAAGGCATCTTATATAGCACCCATTATACTGTAATCAAGAACATGAAGGCTAGCTGAATTATTCCTTTAAATCAAGGAATACAAGATCATCAGGATCAAACATGTAATATCTAACTGTGAAATGTTTCCAAAATTACATGCAAGTTAACACCAAAGAAGTTTGA
Source organism: Annona squamosa (assembly GCA_035584095.1). Lineage (NCBI taxonomy): Eukaryota > Viridiplantae > Streptophyta > Magnoliopsida > Magnoliales > Annonaceae > Annona > Annona squamosa. Next base: position 94,385,633 of record JAXCLR010000001.1, on the reverse strand, counting down.
AAAACAGATCCAATTGCAGCTCACAACAAAAAATTACTTGGCCATATCAATGTCTTACCTGTCAACCAAGTAATCAGATTCTACTGACATCCGATTAAGCCTCGTCATGCTCTGTTCAAGAGCACGACGCAGCTTCAAGTTGTCTTCTTCAAGCTTTTTAGCTGCATGTTTGCCTTCCAACAGTAATTTTTCAGCATAAGAAAGCTTAGCCAAAAACTCCTCTTTTTGTTGTTTTGCAAACTCCATTCTTTGATTTGCATCCTTCGAATAAAAAAAAAAAAAGAGTTGAACTTAACATTATTGTTTACCCATAATGAGCATACATATTAAGTTATATTCCTACTAAGGTAATTAATGAAGATCATCTAGGTTTAGAAAAAAATGTTTAGAAAAATCATATGTAAGGTCCTTCAAGGTATTAATATAGTAAGCATTCTAAAGAAAGACCTAATAGATATCAAGGATAGGCAAGAAAAAGTGATGACAAGTGTGAAGGTCCACTCAGTTTCAGGGGACGTTTTGTAATGTAAAATGTTGGGAATGTGGTTTCCAGCTCTCCCTCACACATTTTTTCAAAATGATTTGATATCTTAACTATTTAACTACCCTACCTTTTCCAACTTTACCCTATATTCCAATATTTTTTTCACACAATTACCATATTTATTCCAACTTTACGCCTATCAGATCATATCATTCACTTTTCAAAGTATTCTCTTTCCCACTTTCCTGCTATAACAACATTCAAATGTGCCCTAACATTCCTATAGGTTCACATCAAAGTTTGGCAGAGGGCCTATCATGTATTAACTCTGTTAACAGATAGTTTGCTTGGCATTCCTAAGAAGAGCTACCTTAGTATTTGTTGTTTGCAGATGATTTTTTTTGTAAATTCATAAGCTATCCTAGGATTTTAGAACTACTTAAACTAAATCTAAGCCAATATAGTGCAATTTCAGTAACAATAAGTTAGGAATTAGTAAAGTAAATACAGATAAGTAGCGCTGTGACATGATGATTCTTTAAATATGTCAGACCAATACTTTAGGGAAGTGGAGAAATCAGAGAAGAATGATAATATTGAACATAAAATTCATGCATGATGGAAGAAACAGCATTATGCTTCTGGAAATTTTTTGTCATCACCAAGCATTAATCAAAGTAAAAGATCATACACACAATAACTGTAATTTGCCTATGCTTTGCCGTGCTAGACATTAGGTACATGATCAAAGAACAATATATTTGTAAAATCAGTATAGTCAGAATGAATTAAGATGGATTTGGGATAACCTATACATACGATCAATAGCTGAGTCATCAAAAACAGATTGGACCAGCCCATTCAACCAGTCTGACTGGGACAGTCACTACACTGGTCCAACCAGTTCAAACCAGATGGTTCAACTGGAAAAACCAGGGACTAGTCTGCAGCCTGTTCAACACCCAGTTTGGTTTTAACAACATTGATTAATACATAGATTCTAAAAGGAACAAATTAGAAATAAGATAAGTACAGGATAATGACATACAATGACAAGTTAGAGTGCAATATGGTTCATGCTTGGATCCTTAAATGCCAACTAGTTGTTAACTTGTAAGCACTAAAATATTGAACCTCTCAAAATAACATAATTTGGTGTAGACGAACCACTTGTCAGAAGTCAAATTGATTTAGTAGTGTTGCTTCAAAACAAATATGTACAAGATTTCTGTAAAAAACCGTCCTTCCAAAGAACATCCATTTTTGGATTTGTTAAATATGAACATTGATCTAAAAAGAAATATTTACCAACATATACTCAGAATTACCAGACCAAGTTAAAATGTATATATAGCAGGGTTGAAGCGTTGGACATCATCGGATGGTACCAAGTATATAGTCAAGAGGTATTAATTAAGGTCAAAATAGTTATACATGGTGAAGGTTCAACTAGACATTGTCCGCATATGCTGTTTTATATAGCCACCCAAGAATCTCATTTTTCAATAACCACTACCATAACAACAGCAATAATAATAAAGGGACAGCCCGGTGTGCTCCCCCACACATAGTGGGGTCCAAGGTTGGGTCGAACCACTTTGAGTCTATAGCACACAACCGTACATTTCAGAGTAAGAGGTGGTTTCCACACACTGAACTTGTAACCTCTCAAGTCAAAGAAAACTATTGCTGTGGCAACCAAGGGGAGTTCGACGACAACAACAACAACATTGAAAATTGAGTTTGTATTCAGAGAGGCTTTCCTCTCATAATTAATGATCTCCTGGAAGTTTTAGCTATTCTGCATAGATGAGAATTTCCCACTAGGTGACTAGGGATTTCCTTTTAAAAAAGGAAATTTTGTTTTTTAAAGGACTCAACAATCCACTATGCAATTTATTCATTGCATCGACATCAATTTTTACATTTGGTTAGGGTCCATTGGAGCGAAGCGTTACATCTGAGCCCGGATGTAGTGAGAAATGGGCAAGGTTGCTAGGGCATCTCCCAAAAAGCAACACGCCACAACAATGTCCGGTTATGGCGAGAAGTCGGCAAAGGTTCAATGGACATGGTTTACGGAAAAAGGTGATATCAAAACATAAGATCCATTTTGCCTCATGAAATGTTAGGACTCTTTCAGAGAAAAGTATGGAAATAGTAGATGTTATGAGAAAGAGAAGAATTAATGTAGCGTGCCTCCAAGAGACTAGATGGAAAGGAAAGAAAACTAAAGAGATTAATGGATTCAAATTATGGTATATAGGAAATGATGGTAATAGAAATGGTGTAGGGATAATAATGGAAAATAAATTCAAAAATAAAGTTGTAGATGTCAATAGAGTAAATGATAGAATTATTCAAATAAAACTTGTATTAGGTGTAAAGGTCATAAATATGATTAGTGTTTATGCACCACAAGTAGGATTAGATGATAGAATCAAAAAACAATTTTGGGATGACTTAGATAGCATAATGCAAAGGATACTTAATCAAGAAAAGGTTGTGATAGGTGGAGATTTAAATGGACATGTAAGAAAGAAGAATGTAGGATATAAGAGAAGTCATGGAGGTTTTAGCTTTGAAATGAGAAATGTCATTTTGGATTTTGCTATAGCGTATGATTTAGTTATAACAAATACCTTATTTTGAAAACGAGAGGAACACTTGATAACTTTCAAAAGTGAGACAAATTGTAACCAAGTAGATTTCTTCATTATCAGAAAATTAGATAAATCCCTTTGTATTAATTATAAGGTTATCCCAAGAGAGAGCTTAGCTATGCAACATAGATTATTAGTGATGGATATATATACACAAAAAGAGTCAACAAAAACTAAAGACAATATAATTTCAAAAATTAAATGGTGGAATTTAAATGAAAACAACATGAAACTTTTTAGTAAAAGAATGATAGAAAAAGGACAATTAGACATACAAGAAGATGACATAAAATCAATGTAGGATAAAATGACAACTAACATAAAAGAAGTAGGGCAAAATATTGTAGGGATATATAAAAATCGTAGATCCTCACATAGGGAAACTTAGTAGTGAAACGAGGATGTTCAAAAAGCTGTAAATGATAAACAAAAAAAGTTTAAAACATGATAGAGAAATAAAAATGATACAAACTTACAACAATACAAACTATAAAAAAAAAACTACTAAAAAAATTATTAGTAATACTAAACACAAAGCTTATGACGAATTATATGACAAATTAGGGACTAGACAAGATGAAAAGGATATTTTTAAGTTGGCTAAATTAAGAGAAAATAAAGATAGATTTAACACGTGTTAGATGTATCAAAGATGATGAAATTAACGAAAGATGAAAAACTTATTTTTATAGGTTACTAAATGATACCCCACACGAACATTTAACATTAGATGTTAGTTTAAATAGAGAAGAAAATAGGAACATCAAGTATTTCCCCAAAATTCTAATATTTGAAGTAAAGGAAGTTCTAAAGAAAATGAAAACAGGAAAAACCTTAGGCTCAGATAATATACTAATTGAGGCATGGAAGTGCACGGGAGATCTAGGTACAAAATGGTTAACAAATTTATTTAATAAGATTATAAAAATAAAGTTAATGTCAAGTGAATGAAAGAAAAACATTATAGTCCAAATTTATAAAAATAAGGGAGATATCCAAAATTGTCCAAATTATCGTGGAATAAAATTAATGAGTCATACTATGAAATTATGGGAAAGTAATTCAACGTAGACTAAGACAGGAAACTAATGTATCTGAAAATCAATTTGGCTTTATGTCAGGAAGATTAACTACTGAAACTATTTTCTTACTTAAGCAACTATTTGAAAAGTATAGGGAGAAGAACAAGAACTTATATATAATTTTTATTGATTTAGAAAAAACATACAATCGAGTACCAAGAAAATTAATATGATAAGTAAAGAAAATGAAAGGAATTAATAACAAATACATTGATGTTGTTAAAGATATGTACGGGGGCTACTACAAATGTGAGGACCATAAGTGGAGATACTAATACTTTCCTAGTTCAAAATAGGTTTACATCAAGACTCAACCTTGAGTCCTTACCTCTTTACCTTAGTAATGGAAGAAGAAGTATCTTGGTGTATGTTATTTGCAGATGATATTGTTATAATAAATGAAATTAGAGAAAGACTAAATTTAAAATTGAATAGTAGTCCTCTAATTTAAAATTAGACGCACGAAAACTAAATATATGAAATACAATTTTAATAATAGTGAAAATCCGAATGAAAAACCAATTAAGATTTTAAATCGAGTAGTAACAAAAACTAATTACTTCCGGTACTTAGGATCAATAGTTTAAGAGAATGGAAACTTAAGTAGGATGGAAGAAATGATGAAGTGCGTTAGGAATTTTATGTGACCGTCGAGTTCCAATCAAATTAAAAGAAAAATTTTATAAGACTACGATTAGACTTATTATGCTTTATGGACCAAAATGTTGGATAGTTAAAGAATAACATATACAAAAAATAAACGTAACGGAAATGAGAATGTTGAGGTGGATGAGCAGTAAAACAAGAATAGATAAAATTAATAATGAAATAATTCAAGAAAATTTAAAAGTGAGACCAATTTGTGATGAAATGAGAAAAAATAGATTAAAATAGTTTAGTTATGTTAAAAGGAGGCCTAAAATGGCACCGATTAGGAGAACAAAGTCCATCCAAGTAGAAGGTGGTAAGAAAATGAGAGGAAGACCTAAAAAAACATAGATGGAAGTAATTAAATAAGGTTTTAAAATATTACAAATTAGACATATTGATTTCAAAACTATATTTTCAACGTTTAAACCGTCTAAAACATCATTCCTATGAGGATAAATGAGGCTTTAAATTATTATTATTTTATTTTAATACATCTATAAATGGATCTAAGAATTCTTCAAAATTTACACATGCATAATCATTTTTTAAACAAATGTGACCTGCCCACAAATCTGATTGAGATGATTTTTGGTCTCATGATAGAACAAATGATAGCGAATAATGTAAACGGTTCCACGACCAAAATTGGGCCCATCCAGGAAAACTTTGTTGTAACCCACAGGGATGGATTAAATAATATAGACCCCATAAAATATCACATGGCATTTATGATTTGTCAATATATACTCGGTCAATATTTGGCAAAAAAAAAAAAAAAACTCATGTTACGACACTCTTGGTTAACATACTAATCCTTCTATTTGTAGACATGAGAATCCAAAAAATGAAACCAAAAATGGAAAAGAACTTGCAGGAAAGAGAGAACAATATGTGGTGTAATCACGCAAATAAGCAGATAGAAACCACCTAAATTTGCAACGTTAAGTTGTTAACTCACTATCTAAACGCACCATCTACTCATCGACAAGAAATCCATAAGTGAAACCACCAAGGAGAAGAACTTGAATGAGAGACTACATAGTCAAAGTATACCTTTAATTGTTCAGAAAGTTTAGCTAATTCTTCTCTTGCCACCGCCAAATCTCTTTCTAGGCGTTCCTAATGTCAAAAGTCATAATCAAGACACTATGTAAACCAAGTCTACAAAAATGAAGATCTTGATGAAGGTTTACCTTAGCCTCAGTTTCAGCATAATATTGGCCTAAAGCAGTCTGAAGATTTAGCAGCTCAGTATTTTTGGAATCAATTATGCTTGTATAACTTGAAAGTTTTTTCTTCAGATCATTAATTATTTCGTTTAAATTTTGAAGCTCATCACTGCTGGCCCTTTTAGTCTCCTCATGACTTGATAGTGCCTGCTTCAAAGATCTCTCCAAATGCAGTATCTGAGCCATTTGATGCTCACAATGAGCTCGAAGATCCTCAATGGTTTTGCTGTCCTCATCCATCTTATCTGATTCTTCAAGTTCCTAGACAATACCATAGTACAAAATAAAGCATCTTAACTTGAATGCTTATCATATGACATGAAAAGAAAAATACTCTCACCTCAACTTACTAGTTATTAGTAACCTGAAACACATTTTACCTTATCTAGCAAATGCTGCTTGAGTCGTGCCAATTCCTGCAAAGCTTTGTCTCTTTCTCGGCAGGCAACCTCGAAATCTTCTGTCAATGATTCTATTGATGTTGACGTGTCTTTTTTCTCAGCAAAATTTCCAGAAGCTAAATCCTTTCCAATATATAAAGGCAGGTAAGGACATCAATGCATTATTAAGACAGACAAGGAGAGCATGGGAAAATGTAGATAAAAGGGACAAGCCTCCAATTTCATACTCCTTTCAGCCTATGTCTGCACTGTTCCTGCTATTGAAACAGTGATTCATGGAATGAAAAAAAAAAAAACCAAGTTGATTGATCGTTTTGCATTTCAGTGTTATTGAGTTCATGTACTTGAGGCCCTTATTTATCACTAAAACTAATTAGCAGAATTCAGAATGCTATAAAATATTGATATCAAGACCATGTCACTTAATGCACATGTACCAAACTCCACAGTAAAAAATAAAACCAAAACAATGAAAAGCCAGTCAAAAGAAAGGAAAAAAAGAATGAATGAATGAAAGAATGTCCAACTGCAATACTGGAAACCATGGACAGGGAAAAAAAAGTCAAATAGTCTCAACTAGGATATTCTGCACCATGGACAGTTGCATAAGGACAGCACATTAACCACTCAATCTTTGTTTGCCACTTATACAAAGAAAAAACCAGGATTGACATTGTTATTCCTTGGTAAAGGATCGCATCTATAAGTTCTTACATCAGCAAATGAAAGAATCAACCAGAATCAACAGCCAATGTATGCATAACAGCATCAAAACCAGCATCCCACAACAGTGATAATTTGACATGGAGGGAGAAGTTATACCTCATGTGAATCCAAATTATTCCCATGAACTCTGTCCTGTTTCTTATTCATAGACAGATCCAAGGCAGCTTCAAGCTTAGCTTTCTCTCTCTACATTAAATAGAATTATGTCAGGCCATTTGCACACTCCTAAACAGACTACAGATCAAAAACATGTCTCGCTTTTGAATTTAAAAAACAGTTACCTTAAGAAAGGCATTTTCCTCCTCTAAGGCAGCAATGGCATCTTTGAGATTCTTTGAAAGTTCCTCGGAGTCTTCATCCATGTTTCTTCGATTCAACTCAAACTGCAATCGTTTTATTTCCGACACTTTATCCCTCAATTCACCATGTAGTTCCTTCCTCTCCATTGATATCTGCCATTAAAACTCTTCTAAAATATCAAAAATGCTTAAATATGAAATTCGTGACCTCAATTGCAAATTAGAAGCCGTAAGGATCTGATAAGGTCTGGATGATTAGCTTTCTGACATGTAGGTTTCACGATTGTGTGGAATGAAACAAAATGCACATATGTCAAGGTCTGCCTAATAACGCAAGCAGGGGTAGCCTATTCTGTATGTTTTTGACACTGCATCAGAAAAAATAAAAGAAACCTTAGAAACCCTACTTAATCATCCCGAAAACAAACTAAGCACACATGTGGACCTCAGGAGAAGTATAAATAATGCCTCAATTAGTGTTAGCCACCTTCTTATCAATTAAATTCCCCTAGCATCCTACTAGCTAGTCCTGTGCACAACAGGTTTATTGCTCAAGCCCCAATGTGGTCCTTACCTTCTACAAAACATGCTGAAAATGATACAAAGGTGAAAAAAAGGACTAAGAACATCACATCCAAAGATCAACTTAAATTAGCGTACTGAAAATGCAATATAAGTACAGCACAGGAAATTCAGTGTAACTTACTTTTTCCTTGTCCATCTTCAAAATGTGGAGTTCCTTTTGAGATGACTCATTCAACTTGCTTTCTCCTGTTAAAGCCAGATTATCATAGGGAAGCACATACTACCGACATACAACTGCATGGTTCCATATTTTGCTGAACATACCTTGCAACTTGAGCATAATGCTTGCTAAATTATCACGTTCTTTCTGAAGTTCTGACTTTAACTGTTGTATCTCTGCCTCATAACCAGCCTGCATTGCTGGCAAGCTTTTGTTCTCTTCTAGAATATCTGCAGACACCTGAAAGAAAAGCTTCATCAACCTCATCATCAAGGAAAAGAAAAAAGAAGATTGGTAACAAACAATTTTGAAAATTGTGAAATAATCCAAGGAAGAAACATAAATTGCTCAACTTCAAACCACAATAGCTAATAAATAATCGAGGAAAGACATGACAAATGACAAAACATATCACACACATACCTCCCTACTAACCCAAGAATTTGTAAGTTTAGTCTCCATCTTGTGTTGATTTCCATCAGATGGACTAGCATCAGCATTACCATTGCCGAGTAACTCCTGTTTGGGAAAAACACCTTTACGTATATGGTTTCCAATATGGCGACTGTTTCCTCTTTGTTGTCGGCTGGGGGATTTATCACCAGTTCCCTAGGAAGATTTCATATGAAGATTAGCAACAGATGTAGCATAAAAGGAATTTACAAGATTCTCAGTTTTGCAGTGCTGAGAAAAATGACCTCAACTTTAATCCTTTAGAGCCTGTTCCAGTTCATACAAGATTCTTGAATTGAATCTGTATCACCATTCTCAAGACAATTTCTCAATTTTCACAACAGTTTTTTCAATTTCTAATACTACTTTACCCATTCCCAACACAACTTTAGTTATTCTTAATTCACATCATTACATTCTCATCCTAGCTAAAGATTCGATTCAAGAATCTTGTATCATTTGAAACACCCCCTTAACAAATAATCTTCTTATTCCACATGGGCAAAAGGAAGCTAAATTGTAGAAACCCATTAGCCAGGATTTGCAAGACAGCAAAAAGACTTATTGATAAATAAATACCCGATCCAGGATATACAAGAGCATTTCTTGGAGGACGGTACTATAATTACAGCCATATTTCATGGTATTGCCTATTAGGTTTCTCTCCATCCCTCTATCTCTATCCCCTTTCCCTTTCCATTTCTACACCTACCGCACCTAAGCTTGTTGCCCTTGCCATTCAAAATCTTCTAGCAGTAATCTCAATTCAAGTCATTGCTTGAACTACCAAAATTTCACTCCCTAAAGCATAATGAACATTAAAGCTATCCTATAAAATTTCCTTTTAGTTAAATCAGTACCAAATTTCACATATTCTCAATCATCTCCAATCCTCCTAAAGAAAATTCTTATAAGTATTCCTTTGATATTGAGATACGAACTAGTAATCCATAGGAACAATCTATTTGAAGCTTTTGAGAATAACATACTAGGGGTATGTTTGGCAAAGTATAAAACTTTTCCAACTAAAACTTTTCACTCTCAATAACTACCCTATTTTTTAATCATTTCTTCACATTTTTCTATACCACTACCCTACTTTTCTATTATTTCTACACAATTACCTATACAACTAACTTATCTATTTTAACTTTAGTCTCTTTACTCCTTATCATTACTCCTACTAGATCATATCATTTTCTCCTAATTCAAAAACTTGTAGACTAAAAACTTTTCATCAAAAGTTTTATCACTTCCCAACCACACCCTAAGCCTATAAGAAGAAAACTGCACAAAAGATAGAAAATAAATGTACCATTTGAAGATTAAAATAAATGTACCATTTGAAGATCACCTTAGGCATGCTTGTGGTATTTGTTGTTTTGAAGCTTTCATGTTGTGATGCATCGCCAACAGCATTTGGAATGACTGAATTTTTCCTCAACGAGCCATTTTCTTCATTCAATCTAGACAGCTCTTGCTGCCCAGGGCGCAAAATTATCAGGTAAAGCGGTAATAATATTTGAAATACAGAAAGACAGCACCAAGAAGTTTATTTTCAGAGCATTAACTGGGTTCATTTTTAACAATTGAAGGATGGGCAGACAAATGATCAGAAATATGCCTGAAATATGTACAATTGAAATGCTTCACCAGTGATAATTCCTCTTTGATGATCTAGGCAGTTGGCATCAGGGTTGATTTTACAAGTTGCGCATGTTAGAATTATCCCTTCAAAAATTTTCCCATATGAGATCCCACAGAAGTCAACTTCAGTAACTGTGTTTACTTTGTGCTAACACATTGACAGTGCTTCTAGATCACCAGTTGAAACTATCCAGTAAGCACTCCAGAGGGACATGCCTCTATAGGAATAAAGGTCAATCCTATTGTCACACTTCAGATCCATGGCGAATGGTTTGCATTACGGGTGTAAATATGGTTAATTTCAATCCGAACCTGACTAACCCAACCCGATTTATAATAGGGTTGGGTTAGGCATTTTGAAAAAAATAAATTATATAACCTAATTTCAACCAACTCGATTTCAACAATGGGTTGGTTTGAGTTTGATAATTGTCAACCCAACCCAACCCGATTTCATATATTAGTGTACAATATAATAAATTATTAATAAAAAATCTTACATTATCACATAATACATAAGAATTAACTAGACATTATTGCTTTGAAATAAGATTATTTAACAATTATATCATTGCATAAGTTAAAATTGGAAAGTATTCCTATAAAAGCATTAATTTTTATTTTTTCATATAAATTTATATTTTAAAATAGATTTAATTAAGCAAAATATTTTCAAATATTATATATTTATTAATCTGATTTCTAACTCGAACCAAACCGATTTCTATAGTATTAAAATAAGGTTGGGTGTGTGAAAAATAGAGTTAAAAGTAAGATCGGGTTGAGATTTTATAATGTAGGCTAGGGATATGTTTGCAACACCACTAGTTTGCAACTTTGCAACTAAGCTGCAAATTTGACCTTCTCCTAGACACCCCAGCATCATGGATGTTGCCACCCCACTTAACCCACACACACCCATTTTTTTCTTACTCTTGTCCTTGGTTTTCTCTTTCTCTTCCCCGCAGTCCGTGAATTGGAAGGAATAGCATGCTCAAGCCAGTAAGTTATGATTATAACAGCAAATTTTCATGCATATAAAGGAAAGCACCGAGAGTTAGTATCATACCTCTTTCTCTTTTAATAAAGCAGCATAGTTGACAGATAATGCCTTAATTTCAGCCTCTGATTCTTGAAGCCTCCTAATTTCCGCTTTATATTGTTCGATCTAAAAAGGATGAGGATGGATCAAACACAGAAAATGGGGATACCTAAAAGTCAGTGAAATTGATTAAATAAGATAAAAAGTCTACAAAGAGAACTAGACACAGCATGCTCTCCTTTTCTTCTTCATTGGATTATGAATGGGTGTTGAATTCAATTTGTTATGATAAAGAACCATGCATCACACATGAACACTGTGAGCAAAGCTAAATTTACTTTTTCCGATTCATTGGATTCTCCCTGAACAACTCGATCATATTTTTGCAAGAGCAAACCATCCTGAGCTCCTGAGGCATAATCCTCACCAACCACCACAAATAAAACAATTAAACCATTTACCAATTATATAATTTTGCTAGTAGCAAAAGAGTAATTTATGACTGGCTTGGATATGTATTAATGCTCTCAAGGAATCCCAGTGAGAGTGTTCAACTATTAACCCTCTAAGTTATTATCACTTATTCAATATCCCCTAACGTCCCTAACAGCACCTGTCATCACAGAACATCAGCTTATTCCTTCCTTCTCCATGGTGCAAGAAGAAAGCACAAAAATCACATTTGAACCACCATAAATGGTAAATTTCCACGAAAGACTTAGAACGTGGATGTAAGTTGCAACACCTCAAGCAAGTCAGCACTGAACTTGCATAAGCAGTGAAGAAAAAAATGCTGTATAAAGTACTATGAGCCTTCTCATGTTCTCAATTATCGTAAGGGCACTACAAGGAAGAACCTATCAAACTGTAAACCTCCTAAAAGATTTGGAAGACGTGGAGCAGAAAATGGAGTATGGTCTACTATTACCATAAATCCAATTAGAAAAAACGTTGATTGTAATGAAAACCCTTCCACCAGAAATCCATCAAAACAACGGTCACGAATTTCTTTACCAGATACGAAGGGAACACGGTTGCATTTTGGAACTCTGAATGGATAAGTGAAACGGGATTGTGCAACGGTAAACACAAGGGGTAAAGGAATCAATAAAGAAATACGTTCCAAACATATGAGAATTTTAAGGATTGAATCGAGTAGTGCAGAATGAGCAAGGGTACTAGTTAGGCAAGCGAAGCGATCAAAGGTGAGGGAATGGGAAAGCAATGTTAGAAGTAGGGACGTAGGTACCTCAGCTCTGAAGGCGGAGTCTATTCCGTTGGAGAGGGAAGTGGCTTGTGGTGATTGGGATTGGGCGAAACGGTACGAAATTCGGCGATCGGCAACAGACGCATCTTCAGTGGAAGAAGATTTGTAGATCTCGAGCTCCTCGGCAGCATCTTGGACATCAAGAGCGATCTGAGAGAGGTTCTCTTTGAAAGTTGCTATTGTGCTCCACATGATTCGATTTTCAACCAGACGATTGGTGACACCAACAGCATCCGAAGAAATCTCCTCTCTCTCTCTCTCTCTCTCTCTCTATAGTATCTCTATCAAACTCATTATTTCAAAAAAAAGGAAAAAAAAAAACTAATAAATCGCCGCAAAGAATCTTTGCAGACACAGATCAATAATCGCTCTCGTATTGTCGTATTGTATGCATGCGGTGCTGATCTAATCCCATGATTCTAATATAATCAAAGAGTTACTAAAGATTTATGTGAATTGTTGATGAAGCGCACGGAAGTTGGGGTTGCATCCGGTATTGGATCTCAAAAAAAGAAGAGAACAAAGAGCAAGAAAGAAGCGATAGGAGTGCGTCCGTGTTTGAGACTCTTTCCCACCCCGTCGTCGGTCGGTCACCATAACTGTTATGTAACCTGCATAACCCTTGAGTTTTAAATTTACAGTTGTTGATGGACGCAAGATGAAATCATCCAGGAATGGAATCTTCTAATTTTTTATAAAGACTGTTTTCGTTGTCAAAAAATAACATCTATAATATAATTTTTTCAATTTTAATACGCTTCCATTTTAATTTTTTTTTTCCATCCAAGTTCTAAACGTAACCCCATTTTTTTTATTAGTACATAACATCTTAACTCATATTATAATAAAGTACTGAGTTAATTATTATAAATTTTCAAACGGAGACAACTACAGGTTTCCAAATATGAACAAAGGAGACGGCGTGCTCTCAAATATTGGACACAAAACTCCTAGCCACCTGCACTAGTCAGTGGGTGGTTAAATGTAATCCGGTTTCAAAATTTTGTAACATTAGTGAAGCTTATTTTAAACTTTTTATGGGAATTATGCCTACATTTTTCCAATTGATAAAATTACCCTTCAGTGGACTGTTGATCACATTTGCATTGGCAAATGACAATATAACGCATTTAGGAAAGAAGGGATATTTTTCAAAATAAGCGTGTTTGGCTATGAGAAAAAATGTCTAAGTTGTAACTTTTTTTTTTTGCCCTAAATATAAGTGGGCTATAGGTGACTTGAACGTGTATGGCCCTTTTCTGGTGGGTATTGGAATACATACACTTTTTAAGTATTTTATTGATTAGGATAGGAAATCATGGAAAGAAGAGTTGATCAAGATAGCTATGAGGGAAGAAGGTTGGTGCAGAATCAAAGAAATCTATATTCCCAACGAATAGGAGGAAGATCATATATATGGGGAGAATGAGCTAAATGGTCTATTTTCTATACAATCGGGTGTAAGTGCAAACGTTTGCACTTTTGCATAAAATGCAAACGAGGGTAAAAAGGTAATTTCATAGCATGAGAGTACAATTGTGGGTAAAGTGTGAGTCTGGGTAGGTGAAATAAATTACAGTACTTTGAGGTGCATATATTTTTATGATTATTCATATGATTTTAATAAATTAGTATAAATGATGAGTGATCCATAACGTTAAATTGAATTATATTCATTCCAAATTATAATCTGTAATATTGGACTGAAATTATAAAATTAAGAATAGTTTTATTTAAAGAAATAAATTTGAACGACCGATATAATTTAACTTGTTTGACCGTTGTTACAGATTTTACAGTTTTTATGAAATTCATGGAAATGATGTGTTCCACTGGTAATCTTATATTCATTTTTCCAATGAAATAAATTTTACAGGTTATTCGAGTATCACGGATACAGCGCATATGCAATTGATAAATT
>JAXCLR010000001.1:94336025-94353126 GCA_035584095.1 Annona squamosa | reverse complement strand
CATTTTCTATCAATTTGACAACTTCTACCTCTAAAACTTTTCATCAAAAGTTTTACCTCCAACCAAACACACCCTAATTCGTGAAATGGATGCTAGACTGTTAGCAATGGGATGTTGAGAAGATGTCATTGGACATGAAATTAAAAATTAAAAGAGAGTATAAGAATAAAAAAAATTAAATCAAGGAAGAAAAGTTGGAAGAAGAAGTGTCATGTTGATGTCAAAAGGAAAGAAAAGTTGAAATTGATTGGAAGAGGAAAGCCCAGATGGAAGTGAGTTACAGCGGGGTGGGAATGGTTCTGTTAATGGTTGAAGTTGCTGCTATCACCTACGTTAACGGAGACCATAAATTTTCCTGCAAGCAAGGCGTGAAAAGGGGGTCGTCATTCGTCAAGGATGGTGAAATTTGAAATGGAAGAAGATTTTGGAAGGAAACAAGTCAGAGGAGCGAGGAGAGAAGAACAGAGAGTTGTTAGCCGTTAGAATTTGATAACATAAATTATAAATTATTGTATTAATAGCATAATATGATAACATATTATAAATTATCGAATAATAGAAAATTCATACTATAAATTATCTTATAATAGAAAATTATATAATATAGCATAATTATAATATCATACAATAATTTGATAATATTATTACGTTAATATACTTATGATAGTATTATATTATTATTATTATTATTATTATTATTATTATTATTATTATATTAACCCTAATCCTAACCCTATTTATAAAATATTTAACCTAACCATAGCCTTAACTCTATTTGTACAACCTAAACCGTAACCCTATTTTTAAAAAATGGAATTCGGGTTGAGTTTTGAGTTTGAATTTATGTTGATAAATTTACATTTTATTTAAAAATAATAAATTTATAATTTCATATAAATAAATAATAATAACTAATTATGTAAGTAAACATAATAATATATAATAACACTACATATTTTTTAAAAATAGTAATATAAAGAATATTTATAAAAAATTTAATATCAAAAACAAGATAAAGGAAAAAAATTAATGGATGTAAAATTAAATGACAGAAATAAACGATAAATATAAATGAAAATAATATACTTTATTTATAATAAAATTACAATATGACAAACATATATTCAAATATAAATATAATAGTATAAAATAAAAAGAATATAAAGAAATATTATTTAAATAGTATATATATAATATATTTTTTAATAAATATAAAATGGAAATTAGGCTCGGGTTCATGAACCTGAACCCTATCATACTTACAAATGAGTATATTTTCAAATATGCGCATTTATTTAACCAAAATTTTAATCATACCCACAAATCTTTTGTAAAATAGAAAATATACCCAAATGTTTATTATAACTAAGTTAAAAATTCACATTCAAACAAGTTTTTAGTACGGTTATAATTATAGAATATATACTTTTATTGTTAGATAATCATACATCATTTCAATATAATTTTCATTAATAAATTTATAATTTGATTTTGAGAATATCATCATTTCATGTAGTAGTGTAAGCATGAACAAAATTTTTGACAAAATATATGTCTATTTAGAATTTTTGAAACTTTAAAGATATAATTGAAATTAAGAATAAAATTTGCCCATTTTGCTTTGGCTACTAATTGGAGCCAGAAAAACATGAGGACCAATCTTCTCCAAAAACCTATTTTTTTGTTTTTTTTTTTTTGAATTTTGCATGAACTTGTCAATCTAGTTATATTTAATTTATAAATCAAGTTTTATAATTTTTGTGTATGTGCATGTTGTGAATGAGAAATGTCATATTGAAATTGTGTGAAAATTGATATAGAAAATAGAAAAATAAATTAATATTTTCTGAAAATAAGAAAAGTAATTTTGAAAAATGTTTTAGGCTGACGCTCATCTAATTATCATTTCCTCTCATCCACAAACTGGTTAAATTTTCAAAAAAAAGAATTTATGATATTATTTTTTGTCATTTCTCATCAATAAATGATATTATCTAATTTTTTAATGCATAACAATTTTATTTTTCTCATTCGGAAGAGGCGACTGTCTCGGTATTTTAATATGTTTATATTATTTTCTTAAAAATTGCGATGTCAGGATGGCCGAGTGGTCTAAGGCGCCAGACTCAAGTTCTGGTCTCCGAGAGGGGGCGTGGGTTCAAATCCCACTTCTGACATGCTTTGATACTTTTTTTTTTTTTAATTTGAATTATTTTTTTAGTAATTTTTATTTAATGTGAAAATCCAGGTTGGAATCAAAACCATTCGGCACCCGAATCTGATATTTGTTTTGGTTGTTCGTTCGTGTTTTTTTTTTTTTTTACCCCCTTTGTAAATTGTATTCTCAAAAAATCCAGGTAGGAATAAAAATGATACGACAAATAGTAAGGGACAGCTGACTGTCACGTCATTTCAGCAGGCAGCAGAGCGATTTGAGATTTTACTCCTCATGCGTGCATATTCAATTATGCACATGGCATGGCGACCAAGTGGACCCGAAAATCAATTACAACGGCCGTAGGGATTCAATTCCTCCCGATCAAGAGGGCTATCTGGCTTTTGAGTCTTCTCGCGATTCTGCGGGTGAAGCCACCAGTCAGTTTCACTGTAGGATTTGTTTGTCAATTTAAAAAAATTGTCAAATTAAAATTTTTCAATCTAAAATTTTTCACTCTTCATAACTGTTCTTTTTTAATTATTTTTTACATATATTTCTATACAACAACCCTACTTTTCAATCATTTCTACACAACTACCAATACAACTAACCTATTTATTTTAAATTTATTCTCTTTATTCCTTATCATTATCCCTACAATATCACATCATTTTCTATTGATTTAACAACTTTTATATACAAAACTTTTCATCAAAAGTTTTACAACTTTCCAAACACACCCATAATCGCCTGAAACTAACCTCAATAGTGTATCCACAGGTGTACTTGCGGGCCTCAAACTCTATTTATAAAAGTTTATTCTAACTTCTAACTCCCAACCTCAACTCTAACTCTATTTATAAAATTGAAATCCTAATTTGATTTTTGAAATTAAGTTTGGATTGAATTTCGAATTGAAATTAAAGTTAATACATTTACATTGCCAAACGAGCGGTGCTCGTCTGGTCATCGGCTGCGAAACGGGATTTCCATTCGCAGCCGGTGCAAGGTTCGAATCCCATGTGGGATTTTGAACCATATTTGGGGTGGGGGCATGTAGTCCCCCTTTATACTTTGATGGGAGCTAGTGGTTTCCCCATTTGATTTGTGGAAGCTTGTTGTCGTCTTCCATTGTAAGCTTGTTAGATTTGTCTCAGGGTTTGAATGTAATATGAATTGAGATATGATGTAAAATATCCTCCAATCAAAAAATACATTTATATTTTATTTAAAAGTATTAATTTTAGAATTTTATATAAATATAAGAGTTGGGAAGTAATAAGATTTTTGTAGAAAAAATTTTTAGTGTAAAAGTTGTCAAAATGAAAGAAAATGATGTGATATGAGTGAGATAATGATAAAGAGTAAAGAAAATAAAGTTAAAATAAAGAGATTACTTGTATAGATAGTTGTGTAGAAATGATTGAAAAGTAGTGTAGTTGTATAGAAAAATGTAAAAAAATGACTAAAAAATAGGATAGTTATGAAGAATAAAAAATTTTAACTTCACATATTTTGTTTATCATTAAACACACAATAACAAATTATATAAGTAAAAATAATAATATATAATCAAACTACAAATTTTTAAAACATATAGCAATATAAAAAATATTACTAGAAGAAAATTTAATATCAAAAACATGATAAAAGAAGAAAATTAATAAACATAAAAGAAAATAATAGAAATAAAAGATAAGTACATTCATAAAATAATTATAATGTGACAAATATGTCTTCAAATATAAATACACAAAATATTTCTTTACATAACATGTAAAGAAATATTATTTAGATATCATGTATATAATATACTTGATAATAAATACAAAATAAGAAATCGGGCTCAGGTTCAATTAAACCCTAACCCTTACAAAAAATACAAATCGGGTTTGGGTTGCATAAAAACAAGTTTCAACAACATTGGAACTCACCTCAAGTTGCATCCCTACTTTCAAATTCAACTTGGGTCGGTTTGTATAGTGGTTTACATTATTCGTACCCTATTTGCAAAAGGCCTACCCTATCATACCTACCCATTTGTTGATTTGGTTCCTATTGTACTCTACTATTCCTATTACCCGTAGGATCAGTTTTGATTTTAATTTTAAATCAATTCATTCAAGACTCAAATATAATATTTTTAAAAAATATTTCTATGCTATTTTAAAAAATATAAAGTAATAATTATTTACATTTCAAAACTGTAGTTACGTATGCTACTGTTTACATTATGATAAAAAAATATAAAGTATAGATTGTCACAATCTAATATTGAAACTATTATTCTATTAATTACAATTTACAAACTTTATTTGTAAAAGGCTTTCGTAAGTTAATACCTATATAAAGAATCAAATTAATTTTTTTACATCACAATCCACAACTCCACAGGGCATATGATCCTTTTAAATTTGAATTTGTTAAAATGAATATGTTCATAAGATGTCATAGACAAAGCACAACACATATTATATAATATGTCATATACATATATAAGCGTATTCATGCAAGTCAATTTCAGGTACCCGATTTATCTATCCTACCTATAATCTATTTGAGGGGATAGATGATATTTTGTACACTACCCTGCCAAATAAAGGTTAGGTCAATGGGTACTCTAATTTAGTTACATCTCTAGTGTCCCCCCATCACAGTTTATGGACTATCCTGGGCACCTTTGAGGGAATGTGGGATGAGGTGAGAGCGAGAAAATAATATTTTAAAAATTGTGTAATTAATATAAAATAATGAGGCTAAAGTTGAAACAAGTATGGTAGTTGGAAGAAAAATGATTGGAATAAAAAGAGTAAAGATGGAAAATTAGGATGATTTAATTGTAAAATTAGTTGTTGAAAAATGTATTTATTGCATCATCAATCTCATCCCACAATTGTTGAATGCCAAATGTGCTCCAAATTGCTTCCCTTTAGTAGGAGTAAGTCAACCAACCAACATTAAGATGACGGCCTAAAGGGAACATATCATGTCTAATCATAATTAGATGTACAAATAGTACGACATCGTGTAATATGGTGCGTAGGTGAAGATTTGGTGATTTTGGAGATATTTAGAAATGAAAGTAGAAATAATTTGGGAAATATATTACTAATATGAAATAATATAGGTAAAGGTGGAACAAATAAGATAATTTAAAGAAAAAATAATTGAAACGTAATGGCAAATTGAAAAATAAGCTTTTTAAATTATTAAATGATTTATGAAAAAATGGGAAGAATAGGATTTCTCCCACCCCACCTTATGTATTGAGGTTACCAAACAAGCCCTTAATTTTGGTGAGACTGTGAAATGAGGTGGAAAATAGAAAATGAAATTTTTTGATAAACGTGTGATTGATATAAAATGATATAGGTAAAATTGAAATAAATGAGATAGTTGAAAGGAAAAATAATTAAAATATAAGAATAAAGTTGAGAAAAGTAAAAAATATTGAATTATTAATGATTTGTGGGAAAATGGGAGGACTAGAAATTTTCCATGTCATTCTACCTCACCTCATTCGTCTTTGTTACCAAATATACTTTAAACCTATTTCGGAGCCATTTGACAATTAAGCGTGTATTTTGAAACTACAAAATTTTTTCATAATTTTATTGCTTGCTTTTCTATATAATTATTCTACTTTATAAAAAATTTCGTATTTTTATCTCATATTTTTCATATAATTATTTTACTATAGAATCATTTATTATAATTTTTCATACAACTCTTTTATATGTATTTAACATTATTTGCTTATTAACCTTATCATCTCGCATCATCATGGTGTCTATTTTAGGCACATCATTAACTGATCAATCTGAAAAACTTTTTAGTTAATCCTAAAGCAAAATTTTATCTAGCGTTTCCTTAAAATAATATTTTAAATAGAAAATAGAGTTTCATGTGAGTCAAATATGTTCTTTGGGCCCTATCATATAAAGATATAAAATTTGTTTAAAATATTAATTCAACATTGAAGTGGCAGAATTATCCCCTAATCGACTTGGACCTCATTTTTGTACAAGGCTCCATCATTTAAGGTTGTTACCATATTAACTCGATGGGTGTCGAATGACTAACGCATTATCCATATATACAATTCCCTGGTTAAAAATCATTGTGAGATCTAATCCAACATGACTGGCCACCCCTCTAATAGTGTCGTCGGCAAAAGTCAACCTAAATCAGAAAAAAATGCTATCTCATTTTTTTTATTATTAGTATACACTATGATATATCATATTACAATTAAGTACATTTAACCCTTACACAATTGAAACTTTTTTTTACATAAATACTTCCGTAACACAAAGGAATTTTGTAAGTACCTCCACTGAGGAGGATTAATAAACCCCACAACAATTGCGAGGACTCTGGGTTTCGAAAGCCCATTCTTCGTCTACTTGTGCCCTCACAGCCCAGTGGGGGTAAAATTGCTCTCATGATTTTCAAGTTTGCAAATGAAATTGTTTGACTTCATCATTTCTTATAATCCTGCAATGAGATTCATTGTAACAATTTTTTAAAATACAATAATCAATTTGACTGCATGTAATATCAAACAAGTATGCGTAACAAATAAATTCCTTATATATTTGGTTACATATGGCTCGTCGCACATGATATGGGTCATTGGCTTGTTGCACATGAGCAAATGCAAATTTTTTTTCAAAATTTGTTGCATACAATGTTATACTGTAGCACCCGCCGGGAGCACTACGATGGGCTCGGAATGTTTTTCCGGACCTTAAAAATCTGGATCGTGTTGGAAAGCAGCGTGGACTTAGATTTCCTGCATTCACATGGGGTAAAACGCATTAGGCTTCATATCTTTCAGGAAAGTTAGCGTATGGGCGTTTTCTTGCGGGTTTGGCAGCATAACGGCTAAGACGGGACTTTCTGTACACGGGTCTAGTCACAAATCCGACAGCATAATGGCAGCGTACTATGCTAAAATCTGCGGACCCGCATGCATCCGGCTTGCAGGGGTGTTAGCTTGAACACGCACACAATAAAATAAAGAAAATAGAGTCGTCACCGATCATTAAAGGGAGATCGACCCCTATTTAATGCAATAAGGCACTAGTTGTATAAAGATTGAGTTCCGGCCTTTAAGTTGAAGCAAATATGGAGAAATCTGCCAACCCGAGGCGG
Source organism: Annona squamosa (assembly GCA_035584095.1). Classification (NCBI taxonomy): domain Eukaryota; kingdom Viridiplantae; phylum Streptophyta; class Magnoliopsida; order Magnoliales; family Annonaceae; genus Annona; species Annona squamosa. The sequence continues at coordinate 94,345,811 of JAXCLR010000001.1, read as the reverse complement.
TTTACACGGCGTAAAAGAGGAAAAATAAGAAGATTTGAGAGAACGGGAGAGATGGAAAGAGGGCGTGGAAGAGAGAGCGTGAAGCACGTAGAGCAGGAAAGGCCGGGACGCCGGGGCGTTGTTGCAGACTCCCGTCTTCCCCTCTGGGATGTCTCTCCTCAAGTATCTTGAATGAGAGGGGAGCTCCTCCTTTTATAGATGTAGGAGTGGGCTTTGGGCTCTCTTTAGGTCATGGCCTTGGTCCATGGTCTTGGGCTTCTTTGAAGAGTTGGACTTGGTCCATAAGCTTGGCTTGGTGGGTTAGAGCTTGGCTAAGCCCATGGCTTTTTGGTGGGCCGTTGTAGAGACCCAAAATAGTAGAGAAGCCTGCTTCTGAGGCTTAGTGGGCTAGAGCTTGGCTAAGCTTATTTATTTTGTCTGGTGAGCTGCTTTGTGGAGCCCATTGAGGTGGCCTGTAGGAGCTTCGCCTTTGTGGGCCGGATTTGATTTGTTTGAAAAACCTGCTTCAAGGCTTAATGGAGCTTAGCTCCTGCGGGTTGAATGCAGGAGTGCCCGCTTAGCTGGCTTGAATTTTCTTTCGCATTGAATTTGCTTGGGCTTGAATCTCTATTCCATTTTATCTATTTTTGGACCCAACGGTGGGGTGTCAACAGCTGCCCCCCTTTGCTAGAGGCGTCTTGACGGTGAATAGCGAAGTAGCCGACACCCCGCTGACCTAAGTATTTTTTCAGGTCATTGGGTCTCTTTTGCAATTTTTGGCAACCTTGTGGCGCCTTTCCTATCAATGTGGCTTGAAGGCAGCTTTTGTGAAAAGACCTTTATAGGTCATTCTGCGAATTCTGGGAGTTGGCTGGTGTTTTCCGCCTTTTCCCCTTGAGACGGGGGGTTTTGCAATTTTCAAAAGGTCGCAGGGGGCTTCTCGCAATTTTTTCTGTTCTTAGGGTTTCCATTGTGGGCCCCTCTTTCTGCCGATTTCTCTTCTCTTCTCTCCATTATCGCCGAACGGCGACAGCTGCCTAGGTTTCGTCTCCTTCTTCCCCGGCCGCCATTGCTAAGACGCTTACCGCCGCTGCTGGGTCTGTCGGCTTCTTTGCTTTCGGCAGTCTTTGCCGCTGCCGAGGCCATTCCTTATCGGGGTCGTGTCGCCATTGTTGCTGTCGAAGATCGATGTTGCCGCTGCTAGGATCGTCGCTGCCCGGGCCTCTTCTCTGCTTCCGACCGTCATCGTGGCCGACATAGGTGACGAGGCTGCTACTAGGGTCTGGCCGTCTTCGCAGTTGCTGACTTTCCTTCCCGTCGCTGGGGCCATCGAGGATCGTCACTGCCGCCCTCTATTTCTCCTTTTCGGCAAGTGCTGCCTGCTCGATTTCTCCACTCCTGGCCGCCTTTGCCGCTGCCGAAGTCGCCCGTTGCCATTGTTACCGCTATTGGGGTTGCTGCTGTAGGTGAAGGCGCTGCCTTAGCCGCCGCTGGAGCTGTCATTTTTTCCTTCGGCGCTGAGCTACCGTGGATGCAACCGGCAAGGGCTGTCATTGCCGCCGCTGAGTTTTCGGTAAGGTTCTTCTCTCTCTCTCTCTCTTTTTTATTTTTCTTTTCTTTTTTCCTTTTCTCTCTTTTTTGCTTTGTTTTCTTTTCACTTTTTTGTTTTTTTTGTTTTTGCAAGCTTAAAATGGTGATGTAAACTGACTTTATATGATTTTGCTCGGGGTATGATGCTTGTCATGTTGTTTGTTGCCTTTTGTTAACACATCGCCTTTTCTGTTGCAGTTGCCAAAATATCTTCTTGAAAGAAGTATGGCCTACATCCTCAGGATAGAGCAGTACGGCTCAAACATAATGAGCCGGGTGAATCGGTGAACATGCCCATCAAGATTCTCGATGATGCAACATGAGACGGCAAGAAGACTTCATCTTCAACGGCTAGAGTTTTGGTCACGGGAACCCCCTCGGCCGGTCGCCGCAAGGCTTCGGATGGCGACGTTCTTGCTCGGGCTAGGGCTACCGACTGAATGTCTCGAAGAGCTTTCTTCATCCCTTCTCTTTTTGGCTGAATTATATTTTTTTTGTAAATTTGAATCTTGTATGGCCTATTTTTTTGAGATGTAAATCCGCATAAATACCGGCTCCCTTTTGGAGGATGTGTCTTATGATTCATTGCTTTTGCAGGGCGTGGATCTTGTAAAATTCTTCTTCTTGACGTCCCTTGTAATGCTTTGATCGCTTATAGGCCATTTGGCCATTGAAAATTCTACATAGGAGCGTTGTGAAAGTTTTATATATATAGACCTAAAAACTTTTTAGGTCAATCGACGTTCTTCTTCATTTTCGCGACCGCGCAAACAGAAATACTCATTTCGTGGACTCGTCCGTATTTCTCCTGTTTTCGCGTGATTTTCTCTTCCGTGCGAGTTGAAACTTCCTTTTATGCCTCTTCTACACTCGTCCTTCACTGCCAATGAGCTGTTGTAGCGCGTTTTCAGGGATTTTTCCCTTTTCGCTCGTTGACTTCTTCCGACTCGTCTCCTCTTTCATAGTACCCTGAAATTTCAGATTGCTCGAGTATAGATGCAATCCTTTGACCCGGATTTGCAGCTGCCCAAAATCTCCGCGCCTTTACTCATTTGAATGGGTTGCTGTCAGCGCATTACCCGTGATTTGTCCTGTTGCTTGTTTGTCTTTTTCCCGAAATTTCTTCTCTCCCGTTGGATTGCCCGGATGTCTGCTGGCTTGAGCATGGAGGCCACCCTCAGATCTGGGTTTTGCTGTTGCAAAAGGTATGGGTTCTCCGTTAATGGCTTCTATCCTTCTCGTTGGCTTGTGCTTGATTTCTTCCTTCTTTTCCTCAAATTTTCATAGCTACCCATTTCGTGGAGATGGCTGCAATCTCTGCATCCGTTTCAACAGGTTGATGGGTATTTTGCCTCCTACGTAAGCTCCTTTAATTGCGTTTTATGGTTGCATTTACTGTTATCGTTGTTGTGATATTTGTTCCGCCTTCACTTCTTGATTCTCCATTTTCGTAGTGCTTCTATTTCCGTCTCTAACCCTTTGCTGCATGGCTGATCTTGTTGATAACGGGGGTGATTTTTCACTTGTTAACGGAGGTGCGACCCTGTCAAATGGGGGTCTGTTTATAGAAGATCTTCTGCCTCCAGAAAACTCCACTACTTTTCCCGCTTCTCTTCTTCACGGCCCATGAGTGGGGGAAATTTTGCAAGAGTGGATATCCAATCTTTGTGAGGATGAGAGGTTGGAGCTGATGGAGTTAAACTTTCTGGATGCGTTGGATTTGGCTAAAGTCCCGTTGAACTTTGATTTCTTAACCATGGCCGTAGAGCAGTGGGTACTCAATTTATGTGTTTTCCGATTCGGGAGTGTAGAGCTTTCTCCTTCTTTGGAGGAAGTTGCTGCATTGACGTGACTCCCATCATCTAATGCTGTGTATGCGCCTTGCTCCATTGGTCACGTGGGGGAGGTTTTGCTTGACTTGTTTAGTTTACAGACTTCTACTCTTGCTTTGAGTTATGATAACTTTGACATGCACATGTCATTAGACGTCTTTTTTATTCCTTCTTCTCATACAGCCGATGGACTGACGGATTGAAAAGGGTCCATTGTAGGAATGTCTTGATCTTTGCTATTCTCATTGAAGTGTTAATTCCTTGTCCGGCTGTCGGCTTTAGGCCCAAACTGCTTTCCGTAGTATCCATGGTCATTCGGCATGAATCTCTTATTTCTTTGGTGTTAGCACACATCTATGAAGGATTATCTTTAAGGTGTCTAGAGAAGACTCTCTTTCAAGGTTGCTTAGCTGTTTTGCAGGTATAACACGGATCTCTCTTTCCTTTGCCTTTTCCATCCATGGATGACCCTCTTAAAGAAGACTAACGCACTTTCTTTTGTAAATATGGCTTTTGGAGCACTTAGGAGCTTTCATAGGCGTACCTCGGGCTTTGGTAGAGGGTTTCGGCGGATTTATTGGGATATGCAAGCCCTTTATTCTCGGGTAGAAGTTTTGACTTCTTTCTGTTTGCACCAATCCAATGCCTTATCCGCCCTGGGAGAAACACTAGATCATCGTGAAGCTACCTTGGAGCATCTCAACCAACTTCTAAATGTTAGGTGCTAGAGCCAATGCTATGTGTAGCCCTTTTTTGTTATTTCTGTGGATGTTAGAGGAGTGAGGCTAGTGAATTGTATATTGCTCCCTCCTTTGGGATTCTTCTTGGATAGCTTTGTACTTGGAGAGATTCTTTCTCCTTTCTTGGCTTGTAATTGCATCTTTGGGAATAAATAAAATGGAATGCTTTTTGGTCATATCTTGATGTTCCTTCTTTTGTTTTGATTTTGAGCTTTGCGAGCTTTGGAAAATCCATCGTCTTTTGTGAACAGCACCGCTGTACCTTCCGGCGAGTCCGAATTTTGGACGTTGAGCTGTCGGGTTGCATTTCTCATTGTAGACTTCATGAATCTTTCACTGAAACTTGTGTTTTTGCTTTGAATGGATTAAGAATCGACTCGGGATGAATTACAGCTCGCTTCTGGTCTGTTTGCCCCCTGTTTTTGAGTTCCCGACCCCTTTTATTGCGTTTCGGGGCGTCTGCCGTATTGCTGAAGTTCTGCTATGCGAGCAACGCTGTCAGACCTAAAAACTTTTTAAGTCTAAGAGCTTATTTCCAGCAGCAGCAGTTCTGCACTTATGATTTGCCCTTGATTTTACGAGGGATGTAAAAATACGGTTTCTGGATGTCCCTCATACTTTGTAGTCGCATTAGTATTTCAATGGTGAGCCCTTTTATGGATAGAACCTCTTGACATGGTCCGAACTTATGATTTCGGCCTTCCTGTTGTCTTCGGGTTTTGAAATTGCTAATGCTCCATTTGATAAAACTTTGGTTATAACCCACAGACCTTCCCAATTAGGCATAAACTTGCCTCTTTTATCTAAAAGATGAACAAGTAGGATCCTTTTCATGACGAGGTCCCCCTCTTGGAAGTTCCTAGCTTTTACCGTTTGGTTATAAGTCCACGTCATTCGTCGTTGATATGTTTGGGTGTGGTGAAAAGCTTGAATTCTCTTTTCATCAAGCAGATCCAGTTGGGATTGACGCGTTTGCATCCATTCTTCCATTTCTAACTCGCTTTCCTTCAATATCCTCCAAGTTGGGATTTCCACCTCAATGGGTAGAACTGCTTCCATACCGTAAGTCAAGGCATAGGGTAACAATCCCATAACTCTTCGGATAGAGGTTCGGTATGCTCATAAAGCGTATGACAACTTTTCTTCCCAATCTCGATAGTTCTCCACCATTTTGCCAAGGATCTTAATTAAAGTCTTGTTCACGGCTTCCACGGCTTCGTTGGCTTGAGAACGGTAAGGACTTGACTTGTGGTGTTGTATTTTGTATTGAGCTAGGAAGTCTTGGACTTTCTTACTGATGAAGACCGTTCCATTATTGCTAATGATAGTTTGTGGAAGCCCGAACCTTGATAGGATGTTCCCTTTGATGAAGCGTATGACTTGTGCCGCATTGATACTTAAGAAGGACGTTGCTTCAACCCATTTAGTGAAATATTCTATTGCCAACAATATATATTTATGACCACAAATGGATTTAGGAGCTATCTTCCTGATTATATCTATTCCTCAAGTTGAGAAGGGTCATGGGGTAGATAGGTAATGCAAGTCCGTTGCGGGTGAGTGCATTAAGTTCCCGTGTTCTTGACATTTGAAGCATCTCCGCACATACTCCGAGCAATCCTTTTCCATTGAGATCCAATAGTATCCTTGACGCATTATTTTTTTTGACATCATGATCCCGTCCATATGAGCTCCGCAATCTCCCTCATGAATTTGGGTCATGACTTCTTTTGCTTCTTACCGGTCAACACACCGTAGTAGCATTTGGTTGTGAGACCTCTTATATAATGTTGCCCCCTGTATTATGTAGGTAGAGGCCCAAAATAGTAGAGAAGTCTGCTTCTAAGGCTAAGTGGGCTAAAGCTTGGCTAAACCTGTTTATTTTGTCTGGTGAGCTGCTTTGTGGAGGCCGTTGAGGTAGCTTGTAGGAGCTTCGCCTTTGTGGGCCGGATTTGATTTGTTTGAGAAGCCTTCTTCGAGGCTTAGTGGAGCTTAGCTCCTGCGGGTTGAGTGCGGGAGGGCCCGCTTAGCTGGCTTGAATTTTCTTTCGCATTAAATTTGCTTGGGCTTAAGTCTCTATTCCATTTTATCTATTTTTGAACCCAACGGCAGGGTGTCAACATATACATAATTAAATTATTTGCAAATTTGGCTTCAAGTGTCATTAAATCGATTGTATTTGTCATTATTTGCAATGTAGTTTAACTTCGTGCTAAATACACGGTGGTATATATCAATTTTATTTATAGTGATCCTCTAAAGTTCACGTCTAGAAAATAACACAATTCCTATAAGAAAGACCTATATAATGGACACTGTAAAACAAAAGAGGGATTCCTCTCTTTGAGATAATCTTAACAGTATATTTCCTCTTTCTCTTTCTGGCACTTTCTTTTTCATATTTAATACCTCAACCATTTCTCGCGAGCCATAGCTGGTGATATTTTTGCACTTTGTTTTTCTCTCGCACGATAAAATCTTTTCTCCTCGAAGTTTCTCACAAAATCCACATGCCACTTGAGTTTCCTTTTCTGCATGAAAATTTTTATTTCATAACTAATTTCAATACGCAGTATTGGTTGTAGATATCTATGAAACTTGCCCTCCAACAAATATCTAAATGATCTACCATCATATCATTACAGAAGATAAATTTCCACATGCAGCCGTACCACACCCCGGTTGAAGGGTTGCATGGTGGCCACCTAAGTTCCCATGAGGGCAAATGTTTTTTTGGGATGGAAGGCAGTAAAACGCATTAAAGAGAAGAAAATGCAAAAAAAATCCGCTGACAGCGGATTGGGGGCCGGCAGCATCGACCGCATTGGCGTGGAAGCATAACAGGCGTCCAATGCTGCTTCCGAAGGGTACGAGTACATGTGCAGGATTGCATAGTATATTTATAAGATGGGACGCCACACAGACGTGGACATAAGGCCCGGCGGGCGGGAAGACGATAAAAGGAATGCGGATGGAGAATGTGCCGACTGCGTGGCAAGAGAACTGTTGTATTTTCTTGCATTTTTTAGTCTCTAAATTTGCTTTTTTGTTTTTTAAACCTCAAAGTCTAAGTAATTACTTTTTTTTTATAAAACTTCAAAATTTACGTAATTATTTTTTTAAACTTCGAATTTTACGTAATTACTTTTTAAATGCTCTGAGTTACATTCTTTTGCTTTTTCAGTTCTGTACTTTTCCACGGTCAAAGAGCTCATGTAATATTCGTCTCAAACACTGAAAAATACTAAAATACCCTTCCACCAACCCGTCATTATAATTTTAAGAACGAAAATTATTTTCACTTCTATTTTATTTTCCTACCCGAGCTCTCTTTACTGTCCATTGTTCCTCAACTGTGGAATTAATGCAAAACGCATTTTTTAAAAAAATCTAGGCTTCATTTTTTTTTGGAAAAATTCTAACGTCCTTACTAAATTTATATTTTTTAAAATATCTAACTTTTAAAATAATTATATGGAGATTTTTTCTGCAATAAATTTTAAAATAACTATGTAGATAATATTTCTGCAATAAATTTTAAAATATTATATATAGAATAGTTTTACAACAAATCTAAAATATAAAATTTAAAATAATCATATGTAGAATGTTTCTGCGATAAATTTAAAATAGTTATATGAAAAATGTTTATGCAATAAATTGAAAATATAAATTTTAAAATAACTATATGAAAAATATTTCTACAATAAACTTAAAAATAATTATATGGTGAACATTTATGCAATAAAATTTAAAATAGTCGTAGGGAATGTTTCTGCAATAAATTTAAAAATTTAAAGATCATTAAATTATTTTAAAATTTATTGTAGAAATATTCTAAAGACAATTATTTTGATATTTATATTTTTAACTTATTGTATAAACATTCTTCGTATAACTATTTTAAAATTTAAATTTATTAGATAAATGTTCACAATGTAATTAATTTTAGATTTATTGTAGAAATATTCTTCATAAAATTATTTCAAAATTTACATTTTAAAATTCATTGTAGAAATGTTCTTCATATGATTATTTTAAAATTTATTGTAGAAATTTTCATCATATAATTATTCTAAAATTTAAATTTTAAAGTTTAAAATTTATTGCAAAACTATTCTCTGTATAATTATTTTAAAATTTATGGCATAACTGTTCTCTACATAATTATTTTAAAATCTATTGGAGAAACATTCTCCATATAATTATTTTAAAAATTAGATATTTTACAGAAGATAAATTTAGTAAGTACAATAGAATTTTTCGAACAAATAAAAAAGAAGAAGGACACCTAGAAATTTTTTTTTTAAATGCATTTTGCATTAGTTCCACAGCTGACGACCGGTGGAGGAAAGAGAGGTCGGCCAGAAAAATAAAATGAAAGTGAAAATAATTTTAGTTCTTAAGGATGGGTTGGTGGAAGAGTACTGTAGTATTTTGCAATGTTTGGGACAGATATTACATGGGCTATCTTACGGTGGAAAAGTACAGGGTTGAAAAAAGAAAACAAAAGAATGAAACTTAAAAAGTAATTACATGCCAACCGAGATTTGGGGCATCGTTGTGGGTCACGGGATCAAATCCCATTTCGGTCATAAATGTGAGTGGGAGTTGTAGTTTTCTATCTGGATGGTTGTGGGAGCAGTGGTCTCCTGTTTGGTTATTGAAAGTCATGTCTTCCTGATTATTTGGTGGAGCAGTGTCTCCAGATTTGTAAAAATGTCTCAAGACCTTCAATGTAATATGTGTTGAGATGTATGTAAATATATTTTAATAAAAAAATTAATTACATAAATTCGAGGTTTAAATTAAACACACAAACTTAAAAGAGTACAAGATGAAAAAACCACCTTTCCCGTTAAAAAAAAGCGGCGTCCACGAAAACCAATCCATCTTTGTCAGATCTCAGTGGACTAACATACACAGTTGATAATTTTCAAAACCCACTCGAAAGCAACCTTTACCTGATTCACCATTAATTCGGCCGCCGGAATTGGTGAGAATATATATATTTTTTGTACGTACTCGCAGAAATAAAGAAAGAGATAAAGAAACCGGGCATTGCTCCTTCCACTATTTGAGTTCTTGGCTTTTTTTTCCCCTTTAATTGTCCCCCGAGCCGATGAGAGGAGATGAGACCACCTCAAAACTCCGGAGCCCAATTCAGTGCACCCAGGTGCATTCAGCCTCAACGCACCCAGGTGCACTACATCTATTTTTTTATTTTTTTTCGAAAACTTTTATATAAAATGGTTAATCTAGGTTTATTTAACATATGTAAACCGAGTGGATTTTAGATTAACCATATGTTAAATAAACCTAGATTAACCATTTTATACAAAAATTTTCAAAAAAAAATAAAAAAAATAAATGCAATGCACCCGAGTGCGTTGAGGCTGAATGCACCCGGGTGCACTGAATTGGGCTCCCAAAACTCCTACATCTTTCTATTCCTCTATGCTTTCTCGTCAAAAAGCAAAAAAAAATTCCTCCCGACTTTTGTCCATCCGTTTGTTGACGTAAATACACTCGTAATTCCGTGCACTGGCTGCATAAAGTTTCCGTGCACTCCACTCCAAGAACTTATTTTTAATATTTTATGAAAATTTATTATATAATTGTTAATTTATATATATTTAATATGT
>JAXCLR010000001.1:94319516-94334904 GCA_035584095.1 Annona squamosa | reverse complement strand
TATCAAGTTTTATCTTTTTTTAAGATTGTAGATATTTTTTAGATTTTAAAAAATTAACAATATTTTCATTTTGAATTATAAAAATGCCGTTGATTTAAAAACAAAAAAAAAGTAAAACTTAACATGCATATTAAATATATTTAGAATAATAATTATATAAATTTTTTTCAAAAAAATAAAAAAATGAGTTAAATACACCTCAGTTCACTTAGCCTAAGTACACTAAAGTGTATTTAAAAATGTTTCATAAACACGTGGATCTTTTTTTTTCATAGTTGTATGGTGATGGTAGAGGGTTGCAATCTTATGCACTATAGTGCATTCACTTATTTTTTAATTTTATTATATAACTGTTAATTTAAGTGTATTTAATATTCATATTAATTTTTATAATTTTTAAATATTTTTTAGTATTAAAAAAGGGTGAAGTAGACGTATGACCTGGGACTGGTCCGCAGCAACGCAGCTGGATTCAGGGATAAATGCGCAGTGATGTTCCCGCTCCGCGTTGGCATGTAACTCTCGCCAGTCACCACTAGCGTCTCTCTCTCTCTCTCTCTCACTAGCTGGAGCGACAGTCCGGACTGCGGCCGCCGTCTATTTTCTTTGTGCGGTGTATATTAAGAGGAATTGTTCTATTAGCCCGGGTTAAGTAAATGGCCCATTTAGTTCATCTCAAAAAACTTATTTATAATTTTTTTTTTATTTTTTTTTCATATACTTGTTTATCTAAGTGTATTTAATATATAGACCAAGTTTTACCATTTTTGAATATGTTTATCAAATTTTTTTTGAGATTTTTAAACATCTATGTATATATATGTATTTAAAATACTCTTATTTTTAAAAATCTAAAAAAAATATATGCACATTTCCAAAAATGTTAAGACTTAGTCTATATGTTAAATACACTTAGATAAACAAGTGTATGAAGAAAAAAACAAAAAAAAGTAGTTTTAAATTGGTTTTTTGAGGTGGGCTAAGTGGGCCATTTACTTAGCCCGGGCTAATAGAATCACTCATCGTATATGAGGAGTGATTCTATTAGCCCAGGCTAAGTAATTCTATTAGCCCGGGCTAAGTAAATGGCCTACTTAACCCACCTCAAAAAACTTATTTATAAAATTTTTTTTTTACTTTTTTTTTTCATGTACTTGTTTATCTAAGTGTATTTAATATATTGACCAAGTTTTACTATTTTTGAATATGTTTATCTATTTTTTTTAGATTTTTAAACATCTATGTGTATATATGTATTTAAAATACCCTTATTTTTAAAAATCTAAAAAAAATATATGCACATTTCTAAAAATGTTAAAACTTGGTCTATATGTTAAATACACTTAGATAAACAAGTGTATGAATTATATATATATATATATATATATATATGTTCACGAGTGTTGACCTGCAGGGGAACAAGCACGAAACATGGCCCCTCCAGAAATTAATTATATATATATATATATATATCAACAAAAACAAATACATATGTTTAGCTATCCCCATTTTTCCATGGGTGACTGACGGATTAACAACTTTTGACTCAATAACTTTAGAAAAACAGCCGCCAACCTCAGAACTGTCCTTCACCAATATTTTCAAAATCTTTCTTGCCTATTCTATTTGCGCTTTGAATTGTTTATTATTCCACCGCCTTTGGCCCTCCCATTATTTCTCCACTCATTCATCGCTGTAAGCGATGACGATGGTTTGGAACGATCTGTTAGTTTAATTATCTACAAGATATGAGCTGTAATAATGCCAGTTGTTCGGCTACACGTTTAGACATTTTTCTATTTTCGTGTCTGGCAAAGGTATAAATTAATGGTATTAGGATAAAAAAGAGTTACATATTTTCTCTCTTTCTTTCTCTCTCTGCAGGTGTCGAACCCCTTCCACGAAGAATTCTTTAAGCTGAACCAGCAACTTCCCATTCATCTCACTTGGGTCACACTGCAATCTGTTTTTAGGCGTTGATAGCTGCGTCCATTGGAGAGCGAGAAAGAGCCACTCCTTTTTGGTTTTTTGACGTTTTGTATCCGCTGGAACGACCCAACGTCAAGGTTAGGCTCTACCGTTTGTGCTACAACAAGATTAAAATTTCTGGATTTTCGCCTGCTTATTAACGAATGCGGTGTGTTGATCCGAATTTTGACGTAGAGGGGAATGATTATTCATTTATAGTGTCTCTGCAGATGAGATTTGGCTTCATTGCATCTAATCTCGTTGCATATAAAGTTCCTTAGGGCAATCGATTTAGTCCGGCCCACCCCCAAAGTTATGATCCGGTTCGGCGGTCTGATCTCCCGGCCGGAATCAGGTTTCCCATTATTTGGTCACCCATCAAATGACAAAGTCTTACGTTATTGACACTTCTGGAACTTGTATTTCACTATTCGTTGCCATCAGATCAGTGCCTAGATCCATGAATCATGGTCTGGGTGCATCACCATTGCGATCAAGACCTTGTTCCGCCCCAAAAGCAGACCTGGTGTGATCTGTAAACTGAATAGAAGATACAGATTTTTCTTGTTGGCGGTCAAATTATTTACAATTGCTGTTATTGGCATCAGTTTGTGTATTGTTTATCTGAAAGCAAAGGCAGGAAAGATAAAATGTTAAGGCATGAAGCAAATAATCATCAATCTTCGTCATTTCCCTGACCAACTGGGCAAACCACTGGCTGTTTTACAATGTAACTGGAACAGAAAGGATTTCTTGAGGATGGTACATTCGGCAATTGTTTTGCTCCTAGCGTTATTGAACCAAATGCAAATAAGAAATCATATGTTTGCTTGTTGCTCCACTGTCTTGGATAACTGTAGATACCTTGTTTCATCTTTCCGTTGTTCTTACGCTGTTGATGTGGTGTTACATCTGAAGATTTTTTCTTGTTCAGATTGCTAAAAGGGTTTCCATTTTGAAGTCCAATGGGAGCGTTGTCTCCTTGTAATGCAAAGTTTGCAATGTAATAATAATAATAATAATAATGTGACTGTTTGGATAGTGGGAAAACTTAGGGGTGAGTGTAAAACTGTTCAAATTTGAGGGAGGTGTGTGAAAAAGTTGTCAAATCAGGGTGTTGTAACTGGATGAAGCGTACCTGGGCATGGTATGGTCCACAAACGCTTGTGCTTGCATTAGCCGTCCATTTCAATTTGTAGGTGGAATTATCCGTCCATTTCAATTTGTTGTTGCAATTAATGCACCATTCACAGCCTGTTGGAAGTGCAGGTCTCCCATGGTGCATTTACAGCTCACGGTCTACACAGCAAGAAAAATGTCACCTGAGTTTCGCCTTTGTGTTCGAGTGTTGATTTCAGCTATTAATGATAAAGAAACGAAAAGTAAATAAATCTGGTGATGTGTAGGATTAGAAAAAAAATGCTTCTAAATGATTAGATACTAGAGTTATGTGCCTAGCATAGAAAAAAAAGCTAGAATTGTCATTTTTGGTGTTGATTCATACTGCATGTTCTTGTCCACTGCTTATGGATGCAGCACTGGTTTGAAAATTACTTGTTATAGAGGATGGAGGTTACAAAGCATAATGATGCTTTGTTTATGATACAGAGCTTTCTGGCACGCTAATGCATGTATTTCTTGATGTCAAATGTGTGTTGACATAAGATTTCTCAGAGAGGTGACAACTGAAGGACTCGAAGAGTCTAAATTGCATCCTGACTCTGTATTCAGTTAATCTGAATGCTTCTCAAGGCCAAATTTCTTATATCTATAATATATTAACTGGCATAGAGATATAGCCCGATAGCTACGGAACTCGATAATATGGATCCAGCTATAGATAAATCTGCTATCTAGTTTAGTGATTCTCACCTCTCCATACCAGGATGCTAATGAAAGATTTTAGTCACAGACATATTAGAAATATATAAGAGGAAACGTCAATTAGTTTTTCGAGCTCACTTCAGATAAATCTGTTGTCCAGTTTGGTGATGATTGTTACCCAACATTCCATACCATAAAGTCGTTATTGAAAGATTCCAACTGCAGAATCCTAGTGTTATAAAATATTTTAGTTTGTTACCGACATAGCTGCTTAGTTGTGTCTGACACATGCATTTACAATGGCAGTTTTCACAAATGGAAAATTTCTTTTAACATAGACCCTGATGGAGTCAAAATTTCATTTGATATTGTGATGGCTGCAATTTAGCTCACCTAAGGTTAGATTCCATGAGTAGTTCACAAGCAACTCAAATCATGCTTTTTGTTGCTTGCCATGCTTTGGACTTTCTTCTTTTCTTTTCTTTTTTTTTCATGTGATTCATCTCTCACATTCTGTTACAATTGTTTTTGTTCTCTACACAATCGAAGAAAAGCACAATACTAAAATTCTTTTTGCATGCTGTAGATTTTTGTCCATTTATCATGGAGAGAAATGAATTTGCTGATCCATCAAAGCTGGAATTACATGAAGAACTTCCACCTCTTTTCCAGTATATGGAATCCCACTCAGTTGCCGGCTTCGATAATATTGCTAGTATCTGTAGCCCAAATCATCAGTGCCAGCTCACCGCGTTGCCAGCAATCAGCCCTTCATCAGATCATACATCAGTAAATGTATCTTTCAATTCTCAGTTCAGTTAGACCTTGTTTGGCTTGAATATTTATATTATATCTAGTGGAGAGTAATTCTGTTAAATTTGCAATGGGTCCTTAGGCAAGGGAGTAGGAAGGCCTGGGTTTTGTTCATAACTAGATCTCAAACCAATCAATCCGAACTGAACCAGGATTTTAATTTCATTTATGGCTCCAGTGTCCTTGTCAGCATTAAGCAGCAGTGCATGTGGTGTGCACAGGCATAGTTTTTCATGATAGGCAGTAAGAATATGATATTACCATTATTCAAATTTCTTACCAAGTTTTTATTTAAATTTCTTATTAACTATCACAGGGCATAGAAGTATCATCCTCTCCAAGCCATGCATGTTCAGTGACAGGTGAACTGCCCAAATCATTGACGCAAGGGAAAGGCCGACACCGGCATTCTATTTCTATCAGCATGCCTTCCTCTCCAGCTGGAATTCAACTGGAAGGAAGGAAAAGAGTTCTCTTCAGTGGCAAAGATGGAAACAATGAGGCCACAACCCTTGCAAAAAATGCATCTGTTTCTAGCCCACAAAAACCACAACAGGCAAAGTTTCATTCTCAACCAATGCCTGGAGGACTAGCGTACCCTGACGCAGTTGCAGATGGAAAATTTCTTGGCTCCTCAGAACAACATCAAGTGAATTTAAGGAAAAATTGCTTGAAGGACAAACGCTTTGACTCTTTCAAGACATGGTCTGGAAAGCTTGAGAAGCAAATCTCAAACTTACGTGGAAAGCAGCAGGAAGTTGAAGCAGATAATAATGATTCTCAGAGTGCTGAGGTTGAGGCTCTACCCGTTGATAGATACTTTGCTGCCTTAGAAGGGCCTGAATTGGATACTCTCAGGGTATGTGCCCTCTCTGTGTGTGTGTGTGTTTGTCTGCTATTGCTGATTTTTACTCAAATTTGGTTTTCTAATATTTCCCAACAATTAAAGCTTATTCTACACCCAATCAGGGAAAAAAAAAAAAAAATCTTCTCCACAAAGATGAACATCATAAATACAATAAGAGCATGTGAATTAATAGAACAATGTAAATTAAAGCATTTAACTTTTCTTTGCCTAGGTCCTATTTCTTAAAAAAATAAAAAAATTCAAATTTTCAGGCATCGGAGGAGTCAGTGCTTCCTGAAGACAAGACGTGGCCGTTTCTTCTGCGTTTTCCAATCTCAGCATTTGGTATCTGCCTTGGCATCAGCAGCCAGGCCATCCTTTGGAAGGCATTAGCTACATCTAAAAGCATGAATTTTTTGCATATAAGCCCCATCATCAACCTCATCCTTTGGTGCATTGCTATTGTTGTAATGGCTATTATTACTTGCATCTACTCTTGCAAAGTAATCTTTTATTTCGAAGCAGTCCGGCGCGAGTACTATCACCCCATTCGAGTCAACTTCTTCTTTGCCCCATGGATTGCCTGCCTGTTCTTGGCACTCGGGGTGCCGCCACATATTACTGACAACCTTCCTGCCGCTCTGTGGTATGTGCTCATGAGTCCAATCCTGCTTTTGGAACTCAAAATCTATGGGCAATGGATGTCTGGAGGCCAAAGAAGGCTGTCAAAGGTTGCGAATCCATCGAATCATCTTTCCATTGTGGGGAATTTTGTGGGAGCATTGCTGGGGGCATCCATGGGGCTAAAAGAAGGGCCCATCTTCTTCTTTGCAGTTGGATTGGCTCATTACACGGTGCTATTCGTAACTCTGTACCAAAGGCTTCCAACCAATGCGACACTCCCCAAGGAGCTTCATCCAGTGTTCTTCTTGTTTGTCGCGGCACCCAGCGTTGCTTCCATGGCTTGGGCAAGGATTCAGGGCTACTTTGATTACTGTGCAAGGATCGCCTACTTCATTGCCCTGTTTCTTTATGTTTCTCTTGTAAGCTACTACTTCCCATCAACCTCCATAAAACTCAAACTCGTGTTACATTGTTTTTTCTTTGTCTTTAATCAATGGGATGGCTCGTTTTTCACTCAAATTGATTTGTGCATAATTTGCAGGCCGTTCGTGTTAATTTCTTCCGAGGGTTTAGGTACTGTCAATATCCTGCTCTTAATTAGTCATTCACTCTAAAACTATTCCTAAATGCCACATTCCGATATTTTCCAACTGTTGTTGCTTTTTGGTCGGGTAGGTTCTCGTTGGCATGGTGGGCATACACATTTCCAATGACCGGTGCTTCCATTGCAACCGTCAGATATGCAAATGTTGTCAAGAATCCATTCACGCAATCGCTCTCAGTTATCCTCTCTGCAGTATCCACCCTCACAGTAATGGCTTTGCTCGTGTCCACCATCGCCCATGCATTTGTCCTCCGGAACCTCTTCCCCAATGATATTGCCATTGCAATTACAGAGAGGAGACAGAAGGGAAGCAAGAGATGTTCGCAACTGCAGACTGAAAGCTCAGATGCCAATGATACTGACGACACATCCAATCAGATGATAATGTAAGGTAGGATGAATTAAATTTCCCAATCAGGAGCTAGATACCAATCTGCTCCTCCTTGAAATTTCCCTTGCTGCGACTAGATTGGCATGATGTCTGATTGACGGAAAGGGATGAAAATTAAAGGAGTATCGTAGTTAGTTTATGTAGGAGGAGCATCAGATTTGTCTACAGGGATGGAATTAGAAAATTTTCAACTTTTAATTTGCACCTTGTGCAGTTAATGGATGAGGTGCAGATGAGATGATTAATTAACAATGGCATGTAAATGGATGGGTGTGCATGGAATATTGGAAGAGCATATAAATTCTGACAGTGATGGTTTTGGGAAACAGGAATGAGAATGTAGGATGGAAAAAATGTGGTTGTATATTAAGAATGTAAAAAGTTATTTGAGAATTATATATATATATACACACCCACGGAAAATGAAAGAAGTATGAGGCTGTTTTTTAGATGAAAAATGTATTTTTGAAAAAATGAAAATTCTATCTCAACCATATCTCATCTGAGCTGTATGCAAGTTGATTCTACAATAAACAAAAAAAAAAAAAGAAAAAAAAAAAAAAAGACCACTCGTTAATTTTGGATCCAGTTGTATTTTTAGCATCATGTATCTTGTTACAATCGGTTTTAAAGTGGATGCATGTATGTATGCAGTTGACTCGAAATCAAGCTCTTTTTAAGTTTATGTGACATACGGACGTATGGACAAGATAGACATTGAAGAATATATTTTTTGATTTAGAAAAATTTAAACTTGTTCTTCATAACTTAAATGAAAAGTTATCAATCTGATTTATTTCAAGCTAAGCTTGATTTACTAAATAAAATTAGGATTTGATAACTTCTACAAAAAACAGTAGTAGACTTATATATGAGGTTAACCGTACGTCTTTAACGGCAAAGATTAAAACGCAAATAGGAGATTTACAAGGTCTAAAAAGCAAATACAAGAAACGTATGGGCCAGAAATCAAATACGCATAGTTAAAAGAACCAAAATGCAAAAAACCCAAGAGCAGTAGTAGGATTTAGTTTTTACGGGTAAGGTTGAAGCAAACTTGACTTGCAGAAAACCTAAGTGCACCCTAGCTATTGATCTCTCTCGGGCCACGCATATAGATGGAATGGATTGGATGTCTACTCCACTCCCTTGGCGCGCCTAAATTTGATTATTCAAGAATATGTTTAATCATTTATATCCAACGAAACCCAGGCCACACGGTCGCACCGGTCACCGTCAACCGCAAGAAGTACGATCCGGTTTCTATACGGTTTTGTAATTCACGGTGTGTTTGGTAAGTGACAAACTTTTGAATAAAAATTTTTAGTGTAAAATTTTTTAAAATTAAAAAAATAACCTGACATAATAAATATAATAATAAAGAATAAAGATAAGTTAGTTGTATTGAAATCCTTAAGAAGTAAGATAATTGTATAGAAAAACATAAATAGTTAATTAAAAATAAGATAATTATACAGTGTAAAAAATTTTAAATAGAAAAGTTTTATCTATTGAGGGACATGCTCTTCAAGAAAAACCATAAAAACAGTATTTGGCCGGCCTTTGGGTTCAACCTCTGTCCAGTTTGAAACGATGAACTAAATAACATGCGTGTGGCGTGCTTCTCCTCCTCGCCTCCATTGTCATTACCTATCATACCTCTTCATTTTTACATTGCAGGTAACAAAACATATATGGGAAAATTCTTCTCCAGTCCGTAACATTCGCCTCTAATTTCTTATACATTCCTAATGTTTCAGAAAATTTATCCTATAACCATAACATTTCTTTCTAAATTTATCTCTTACGCTATCAATACAACTATTATTTACACGAGAAACAAGTTCACTTATTCAAAATTTTTTTAATTGAGACAATTGAACCTTAATATGACTCAATTGATGATAATAAATCACTAATACATGATATTAAATAATTTAAAAGTCATATTAAGGCTAAATTATTTTAATTAGTAAATTTTTAAAATAACAAAATTGTCTTTTCAATGAGATAGATAACTATTATAGAAATTTATGGTGGAACGTCAAGGGGGAAAAAGAATTTATGAAATATTATGGATATATTAAAAATTATGTGCAGATGTTTGGGGTATATGAGGAATTCTCCCATATATATTTCCTATACATAGAGAAAGAGATATCCAAGTGTAGGCAATTGCACCATAAGTTATAGTGTAGTTGTCTCAAAATGTGCCTCATATAATTTTAAAATTATAATCTAATCTACTCTTTTTTATTTAGAATTATTTATTTTATTATTATACCAATTTTCATCCAAATTTTATACGTGCATAGACTCTATTTGAAAATGGTATAAATTTAATGTAATTGAATAATTTGATGTAAACAACAACTTAAAGTTGTTTTTTCAACATATAAATTATCTACAATGTAGAGATATGTTACTGGGCAAGCAATTGCACTGTAAGTTACAATGTGATTGCCTCAAAATAGGTCTCACATATACTTAAATGTATTACTATGTTATATAATCATTTATCAATATATAAATTACGAGATAATTTATATATTGAAAAAAACAACTTTAAATTTGTCATTCACATAAAATTATTTTATTATATTGAATTTATACAATTTTCACATGGGCCCATGAACATATCCAATAGGAATGAAAATTGGTAAGATACTAAAATAAATAATTCTAAATATAAAGGATAGAATAAATTACAATTTTATGATTACGTGAGACACATTTTGAGACAACCGCACCAATGGTGCAATTACTTGCTCTAGAATATATTTTATATATATGAAAAATATTCAAGTGCAGTTGCTTGCATCATAAATTACGATGCAAGCAAATGTATAAGAATATATATTCTTGTAGGGTGCAACTTTGGTCGGTTTGAATATTCTATTTTTAAAAAGTCTATCCTACCCTACTCACTTACAAGATTGGTTCCAGTTTCAGTTCTAAATTAATTCCTGCAATAATTAATGACAACATATGAAAAATATATTTTTGTGTTATTTTAAATAATATAAAGCAATACTCATTTACATATTAGCCTTTATAGTTTATAATTGATTTCATTTTATTGTAGTTTACATCTATTTTACATTCTTTGTGGCCTCGTTATTCGCATTAATAATCACATTAACATTATCATCCACATCGTGGTTTGATCTGCCATCAAAAATACAAACCCTATATAATTTATAAAAAAATAAATAAGAAAATCAAACTAACAATAATTATTGGTGAATGGAGGATAAAAACTATTATATATTTATTTATATACACATATTTATAGTTATTTACATATTAGGGTACCTAAGAGGGTATCAATTCAACTCGATTTTGAGTACTTAGCTTGTGTACCCTACGCTTACCTATTTAGAGCATTGAGTAATGATTTCTACCCTATTTGTACCCATGAAAATATTTCTATCCTACCTAATTTATGGTCGGATTGGTAGGTACCTAAGAATACCCTACCCAAATTGCACCCTTATGTTCTTGTGCATTTGTCTGTACTATAATTAACAATACATTTAGTCCGAAATAAGTTTTATATGTACTTAAATGTATTGATATTTTATACAGTTATTTATACATATATAAATTCAATAGTAAATGATTTTCATGTTGAAAAATAACTTTAAAGTTATTATTTACATCAAATTATTTTATTACGTTGAATTTATTCCTTTTTTAATTGTGTTTGGTATTATAATAGAATATATAATTCTAAATACAATAGGTGAATTAGATTATAATTTTATGGTCATGTGGGCTCATTTTAAGATAATTGCATTGTAATGTTGGTAGGGTGAAGCTGCACCTGAATATTTATTTATATATATGAAAATGAAGTTAAGATGAGATCACCCTCGGCCTATACATGTGCCCTTTTGTTTATCTATTTTAATAGATATTTCATCAATAAAACAATATTTGATATACGGGTGATTTTCGCTTATATATGTTTCATTCCACTTATATATATTTATTATAAATTACTATATAATTAATTTATTTTGTTAAATAACTGTAAATTAGTAAGATCATTAAATCTTAATTATATTTTAATTATGTCGCAGTTCAAATTCAAAATGGTTTGAACTAGCCGATGGAACTGAATTTAAAGTAAAAATAGTTTGATTTACGATTTAGTTCTGACAACACTATTTATATCAGGAGACATACAAATTATTTTTATGTTGGATCAAAATTTTCCGATTGGTGCAAAATTATATCTCATAAACTCATAGCACGGTCAGGCTCATTGTTCACAGGCCACAGCAAGTTGATCATGCTTCACTGCCCTTGTTGACAGCGTACGCGACCAACCGAGTTAAGGCAAGGCTCGGTTGGGAGGTTGGATATTAATTTAGTTATAATAATAGAAGAATGAATTTCAAGGAAAAAATAATAATAATAATAATAATAATAATAATAATAATAATAGAAGAGTGATAATTATCACTTAATGAATGAAGCCAGTTCATTTAGAATTACAAATCATGAGCGGGTTTGATTAATTAAGTAGAGCTCGTCTAAAAATCAATTGAGCCAGGCCTAACCCAACTATAATTGGATTGAACTGAAGCATAATTAAGTGTCTATGAATTGTTGCGGCCAGCCAGGATTAACATTTACGCATCCCTGCATATGTATCAAATTCAAAGCACGCACCCACCGCTCCAGAAGATATTGCGTTCGCTAACCTCACCAGCATTTTACTCATTACGTATTTAATGTAAGAGGCCGGATTATATACGATTGTACGTGCAGAGGCTCTCGACATATACAATATTTATTTTTTCTTCTTTTCCTAAGTATATTTAATCATATACAAAGTTGTATCATTTTATGACTGAAATACCCTTGAAATTGATGATTCTTAAAAATAACAGATAAATGTATAAAATTACTTTACTGTTGTAAAATATTAAAACTTGGTGTATTAGTTAAATACACTTTTTAAAACATATTTATGAAAGAACTCGAAAAATCAAAATAAATAAATAAATTCTGTGATTTTGAAACGTTCAAGCCCTTTTTATTTAATTTTACAACTTTGTGGATGTTTTGAAATACATCCGAAGAATATGCCCAAAGAAAGATGGATTCTTTTAGTTTCCAACGGAAACGATACACATTAACATGGAAATGATAAAAAAAAATTAAAAATTAAAAATCTTTTCTATTCCCTTTTTGATGTCTGAATTTCCTTTGTATGGCTTTTAATTCCCCATAACATATAAATATCTCGAAAATTCAAGCTCTACGTTATTATCTCCAACGTAATGAGAAAGAAAGTGGAATAGAAATCCGAGTCAAACTTCCATAACAAAATTAATAATATTGACCACGAGCTAGGATCAGACTTTCTGTTTAATTGCAGCATATACATATATAGGATATATGAAAAATGATAGGAAGAAAGGAAGAAGTGGTCAGCAGGCAGGATTAGTGGGATGAATCTCACCGGCTGATTTCTTGCAGTGTAGAACAGCGTCGTAAATCAAGTTGTCGATGGGGGGTTGGAATAAGAAATTGGTGTGGGTGTGGCAGCAGTAGTCATGAGTAATACTACTGCAGCTTGTTCTTGGAGTGGCCTGCAACGATTCCACACAATTGACCATTGGCATTGACACGGGTGGGAGAGGTGTAATCGGCTTCCTGTACATGTAGAGCGGCCTGAGGAAGAAGCGCAGACACTTGCGGAAGATCCTCTTGGAAGACCAATACCATCGCGATGGCCGGCAGTAATTAATAAATTGTTGAGATGAGTGTGGGGTCCCGGGAGAGGGGGGGGCCTGGGGAAGATGAGAGGGAATTAGATTTTGGGAGAGGGAACCGGCCGAGAATTGGAATTGGGAGTGGGAAGAGTAGGTCGGCATGTTGTTGCTACTGACGTTAGCAGTGCTGGTGGAGTTGGAATTGGAATCGGAATCGGATAGGTGATCATGAACAGGAGGAGTTTGGAAAAGGGCGGGTGGGGGTGGAGGTGGGAAGAGTTGGAGAGGCATTAGGAGACCATTGGAGAAAAGCTGGTCAGCGTGAAGGAAGGTGCTGCTGCTCCATGTGAGACTAGGCTGCTGCTGCTGCTGCTGCTGATGATGATGATGATTAGTTGAGGGGAAATTGAAGTTGGAGTCGCTGCAGGCCGCGCATGATCTTCGTTCTATTTCATATTGCTGCTGCTGCAACAAGTAATTAGTATTCTTCATGGTGCCGGTGCCGCCGCCGCCGCCGCCCTCTATGTCGAGGGACGTCGATGATGACGAGGATGCATCATGACGTAAATGAAGGTGGTTATGATCGGCAGCCGGCTTGATATTCAGAAGCCATCTATACGAGAGGCTGTCACTGATCCTCGCAAGATCATCATCGTGTTGCTGCTGCAACTGCAAGGAGTCCATGAGCATGGGAGAATTATTGAAAGAACAATGAATGCCCCTACCGGAATGAAAGCCAAACATATACACGGAACCATTGGCGTGAAGCGGACCGCACCATAATTATGGTGCGATCTTCTATAAAATGGGTCGTGTACACACTAAAATATAAAGAAAATTTATATAATTATTTATTTATATAAAAATCATACTTTAGATAGTTTTGATGTTGAAAATACCACTTCAAATTTAATATTTATATTAAAAGATTTATTATGTTGAGTTTGCACCATTTTAAAATTGAGACCATACACATGTTAGATTTGAATGAAAATTAGTATGTTAATAAAGTGAACAATTTTAAATACAATGGGTGGAGTTGATTTCTCATTCATGATCATATAGGGCCTCAGTGCTTCCTCATTCATGATCATATAGGGCCTCAGTGCTTGGATTGCATGGTGTTGCTGCATATACTATAATATTTTTTATATTGAGGAAAGGCGGGCTGAAAATGATATTTTTTTGAAATTTTCTATATAAATATGTTAATTTTGTTATATTTAATCTATAAATTAAGTTTTACCATTTTTAAATATATGTATAAATTTATTTTGAATTTTTTTAAAATAGAGGTATTTAAGTCATTTTAAATTATTTAAGATGATTTAAGCAAGAGTGTGTGTATATATGTAAAGAGAAAGAGAAATATTTTAGTGTAGGCACATAGAGAAATATTTTAGTGTAGGCACATGCATCGTAAGTTATGGTGTAGTTGTCTTAAAATGAGTCACACATGATCATAAAATTATAATATACTCCACTAATTATATTTAAAATTACATATTTTATTACTATATCAATTTTTATCCAAATTGGATATGTATATGGACATCATATAAAAATAGTACAAATTCAATGAAATAAAATATATTGATATTAATAACAACTTTAAAATTATTTTTTCAAAATGTAAACTATCTCTTACATAATTTATATATGGATAAATGATTATATAAAATATCAATACATTTAAATACATGTGGGGCTTATTTTGGGCCAAACGCACCATAAGTTACTGTGTGGATAACTGCACAATAACATATATATATATATATGTGTGTGTGTGTAGTCCTACTTCTATGTAACCGGATTATATAAAAGTGGACTCATATAACCCTTTCGAAATCTAAGATTTTGATCTTTAATGAAAAATACAATTCATTCATTATAGTTAACATCATTTGTTTATGTAGGAGACCAAGTTTCATTCCAATCAATTATGTTTAAGAGTCACATTTGTTCAAAAATATATATATATATGTGTAAATTATGAAAAATATTTAAATCTATTTACACATGTATTAGAATGTATAATACTTTATAAAATCATTCATTCACATAAAAATGATATTTTAAACGGTTTAGATGTCAAAAATATTACTTTAAACTTGATATTTTAGCATTTTTCGTAATTTATATATGAATATATACATTTTCTAACGAACATAACCCATAAATATACTTGATCAAGACGAAACTTGATCTCTTAGATAAACAAATGATGTTAAATACAATGAATGGATTAAATTTTTCATCAAAGATCAAAATCATAGATTTTGAAGAGGTTACATGGGTCCACTTCTATATAACTCAATTATATAGAAAAGAAGCCCATATATAGTCCTTATATAACTCTTCCGAAGAGTCTTTAGTTTCAATTTCAAACATGTATCATATTGTAGGCTTGGTTGGAGCATTAAGAGTTTTGATTGATCCTACTTCTTCTTCAATATTTATTCTTCCTATTTTTGAGCTTTCAAGTGTTTTAAGAATTTTTAATTTTTTGTTTGTTCTGTCAATGAATTCACTATTCTCTCTCTCTCTCTCTCTCTCTCTCTCTCTCTCTCTCTATATATATATATATA
>JAXCLR010000001.1:94307619-94319016 GCA_035584095.1 Annona squamosa | reverse complement strand
TGAAACTTTATATAGTCATTTATCTATACATAATTTCTATAGCAAATAATTTACATGTTGAAAAAAGCACCTTAGAGTTGTTATTTATATTAAACTATTTTATTATGTTGAATTTTTACCAGTTCAGATGAGGTCCGTACACATATACGATTGAGACGAAAATTGGTATGGTAATAGAATACATGATTTTAAATACAATTGATAAAGTAAATTATAATTTGATCATCATATGAGGCCCACTTCAGTGGCGCTACACCTGAATATTTTTCTCATATATATATACAAGCATGCTTCTAGGTAACCGCATTACATAAAAGCGATTTTATTTATTATTATAGTGCAATTGCACGAAGTGCATTTGGCCCAAAATAAGCACCACATGTACTTAAATATGTTGATATGTTATATAATCATTTATTTAAATATAGATTATATAGGATATAATTTTCATGTTGAAATTTATATCATTCCATTTTCAGATAGGGTCATCTCGTGATCCTGCAGGCGATGTGATGAGATGCGTGCAGCAAGTGAAACTTGCAGTCCGCATGCATCCTTTCCGAACACGGGCTTGGCCCGACAACAAGTCAGATTTTTAAAACGGGGTAATGGTCGGCTGGCCGGCAATAGATGCGTGCCCTGACGCCGGCGCGCTTAAACATGCACGAAAACACTCCGAATTAATGGCCGTGTCCACCTTCATTAATTAACTAAGCATTTTGCTTTTTTGTTTTTTTATATCAAATCTGTTTCATTCCATATTAGTTAAGTCATACGATTTGTTCGTTTCGGCCCAGCCTTGATGTTTATACGAAATTCAGTCCATTCGTTGCATTAATATATTTTTTTTATTTAAGTAAAAATCCACGTCTCATTCAAACTAAGTGCACATATATTACCTAAACCACTTTAATTTGATAGAGTATAAAATTATATAATTTGTCTTCTAATTTCAAAACTTTTAATCCTAACCTTTATATGTTCTAAAATTATATTACTCTGCCTTTAGCCAATGCGAAAAATGGTTTCAAAGCCAATCTAAGATTGTTTGATAAATCTTATTGATTAAAATCATAATTACCTTAGCATCATTTATGTTAAATCTCCAAAAAATACAAACCATAAGCGAAAGCGTACCTAAATTAATAGAATCATTTATATCTCTAAGAAATATAAACTATAAACGGAAGCGTACCTAAATCGATATGAGCATTCATTGTTGAGTTTTGAGGTTGTTGGTGTTCCAAGTTAATGCCCTAGGGTTATCAGAAAAATATAGCTCCTTAGTTTCAATGATGAAATGTTAGAAAAGAACTCTAATAGTGTGTAACTTGAGGCTCACAATCATTTATATAGGTAGTCTATGGGGACGTTTGGTAATGTGTAACATTATGTGATTGTGGAAAATTGCAGGAAATAGAAAAAAGAATATTTTGAAAAATGTTTGATTGATAGAAAATTATATGAGTATAGTTGGAATAAATAGGTTTGTTGTATGTAGTTGGTAGGGAAAATGATTGGATATAGAGATAAAAGTGGGAAAAATAGTGTGATTGATGGAGTAATGATTAGCCTTGAGAAACCAAATCCATAGGTTTACTATGGTTATTACACTTGACGATTAACAAACGTTCTCTACCTTTTGTATTTCTAATTTAGTCCATCATAAAAATATAAATTAAAAATTATGCTATAGAATTTTTACGCATAGAAGACTCCTACTTTATTAGATGATTTAGGTACATAAAACCTTATAGGATTACTTTAAAAGTTGGGCCGCTATTTATGATAGTGTATATATAATTAATATACATGTGCCTACAAAATTCCAACACTTGTAACTTTTGAAATCAAATATATATATATATATAATATGGGTTAGAGAGAAGTCATCTTACAGTATCAGGTCTTACAAGTTACAACTGGTAACATTATCAGTCCGGCCCCATTATCTAATAACTATGTAATTCAGTAGCGCCAACCCAAAAAAAACAAAAAAAAATGTAATTCACTAACACAAAAATAAGAAAACATGCATATATATTATATAGCCAGACGACAAACCTGAATAATATAATTAATGCACTGAAGCACATTTTTTATATATGAAAAAACCTTATATCTGAGACAAGATTACTTAATTTGAGCAGGGGTCTCGTTCGTGTCATTAATAAGCAAATGAAGGGCACTAATTAATTGAAAATATATGTTGTCGTGAGAATAATTTCTCCATTTTGTATGCAAGTGTGCGTGCGTGCATGTATATATTGCATAATGCAGGGGCTGAGATCATCCATAAAATAATCAAACTACCACGGAAAAAGACGTAAAATATTTTACTCAAGGTGGTCAACCATAGCTGATATTTTTTATATTAATCTCTCATAAAATAATTGAATGATCCTCCTTTCTTCTTATTATATTTATCCGTTCTAATTCAAAATTAATTCTTTTTAGGTTAGGTAAAATAATCTGGGAAAAATGAAATATAATATATGTACGAAGTATGCGTGACCTCACCCTCCCATGCATGCATCCTAACTGCTAATGCACAATGAGTTTGGGAAAAAAAAAAAAAAAAAAAAGGACAGACACTTGGCATTTTTGTGAATAATTTAAATGGGTCCCGCTTTTATGAAACGCCGATTATATATATAGCACACGTACATACGGTGACAATCAAAATTCAACCCAATGGAATATTATATTTATTATAATTATTTATTTTACCTGGAAAACCAAGCATGTAAGAGGCCAGCTGGCGAGCTGGTTGGTTTTCCTTCTTAATTAATTAATTAGCACATTAGGTTAGAGCTGATAAGTGTGTGAAGCTGATAGGAGCTGATTATAATACGTAAAACTTATTTAATAAAGTCAAAATAAATTATCTAAAATTGTTAAACCTTTTGATGTAGTTAAAACAAAATATCAATATAATAGACCAAAGACTAAATTCTTTGTTGTTATTCCATTTTAGCCCATTTTTATTCCAGTACTTATGATGTTCAAAATTATTTTTTTTTATCATGATGCCAAAAATCATTTAGATCTGCTTAGAAGTATTTTGAACAAATTTAAAATATAAAAATTATTTAGATTCATTCACAGACTTATTGAAATATTATAATAATTTTTAGAATTATTTCTTTTTTATAGAAAGAACGGGTTGAGTTGAAAACTTTAAAATGGGCGTCTAATCAAATAATTTGGTTATGTTAATTTTACGCTTATATAATTTTCATAAATATGGCCTATGTGAGTATTTGATTTGCACGGAACATGATTTCTTAATTAAAAGTAATTTTAAATTCAATGAGTAACACGCCAAAGCAAATTTTAATTAATGCAACCAACTTTTGTTGCATATAATATATATTGGGTTGCATTAAATATATTTTAGATATAATTTTTTTGAGCAATAGTATTTGATTAAATGTAATCATTTTTTATAGCAAATGCAACAAAAGTAATATTTAAAGTAGCTATTAAAATTTGACTATAACTACTAATAAAACTTTGTCTACAACAAGTGTCAGATTAATAGTATTTTATTGCCACCAGGGGTTTACCTTGATGGTCACACCCGAGTTCCGATCGCTTGCACCCGGGAGCAGGCGGCGTTGCCTGCTCTTGGGCGCATACCTTTATTTTTTATTTTTTATTTGAAAATTTTTTCATAAACTTGTTAGCCTAAGTGTATTTAACATGTGTATAAATTTTTATCATTTTTGGAGATTTTTAAATATTTATTTTTTATTTTTGAAAATCAGTGGCATTTTAGGTAATTTTAAATTACCTAAATTTATATACATGTTAAATACACTTATATTAACCTTTTCAGAAAAAAAATTTAAAAAAAAATAAAAAAATAAAGGTATGCACCCGGGAGCAGGCAACACACCCATGGGTTGTTTATATGAGATCAGGTAATTGATTCCTAGCATGTGCATCTCGGTAATTGTTTCTCTCCTCTTTTGTATTGTCTTTCTTAGAAAATTGTAAAAATGTCTCATAGCTTAAATGACTGCATTGATCAAACTAACATAAGCCAATTCAAAATTTCTTTAGCTGCAAAAGGTAGCCGCATATAACTAGAAATTGATATTTATCAAAGCACTGTGATCTTCAATGACTAGAAATTGGGCCATTTTTCGAAATGTTCTGTATGTAAAATTAGTAATTTACAATGAAAAGTTTGCAGCATATAAATAAATTTATTGCTCGCACTTTTAGCAACTTGATCAATTTGGCTACAGAAAATAATGAATGTATAGAGCCGCAAATAATATTAGATTTAACCATAACTGATTAATACTGAATTTGGCGGCAAATGATATTGACTTTAACGCTTGAACTTTAGGCTACATTATCAAATAATTAATATCGAATTTAGGAGAGAACTTTTGATTTCCCCAGCAAATTTTGTTACCAATTGCCAGGCCCGGCCGACAACCGACATCGTGGCATGCGTGCGTTTTATATATTCTCTTCTTAGGTGTCGATAGGACACATGCATTCATTCCACTTCCACTCCCACTCCCCACCCCACCCCACCCAAACAAAGGCCTATATATTAATTACAATTTAAAGTGTAGTATAGAAATTGATGTAATCTGCTGCGTGTGTGTACGTGTGGGGGGACTTTGAAATGAAAACCAAGAACAAATTTTCGTTTTTTTTTTCTTCATAAAACTATCAAGACAAGTATATTTAACTTATGACCTGTGTTTCAATATTTTTAAATGTGTATAAAGGGTGTTTTAGTCATTTTAACAATAAAAATACAAAATTAATTCCCACATAAAAAAATCAACATTTTTAAGTGGTGTAACTTTTGCATTTTGAAATTTCAAAAAAATAAATACCTTTAGGGTGTGTTTGGGAATAGGTAAAACTTTTGATGAAAAGTTTCGAAGAGTAAAAAATTGTCAAATGATGTGATATGATAGGAGTAGTAATGAATAGTAAATATAGTAAAGGTAAAATAGATAGGTTAGTTACGTGAGTAGTTGTGTAGAAATGATTGAAAAATATGGTAGTTATACAGGAAAATGTAAAAAAATAATTAAAAAAATATGATAGTTGTGGAGAGTGAAAAGTTTTATATTAAAAAGTTTTAACTTTTTTTTAGCCACTGCTCAACATATTTCAATATGACAGTTTTACCTTTCGAATTATTTCATGCATGTGATTTTGGACATATATGCCCATTTTTTGTCCAGAGCAGACATGTACTGCCATTTCTTTTTCTTTCGTTCCTGCCGGGCCTTTGGTAGGGCCCGTAAAGCACGTGTTCCTCCCATGCCATCCGCGTCCTATAGGTAATCCGAACCTTCTATTTTCTAGTTTAAAAACAGATGGACGGTTGCAATATTGTAACGAAAAACCACAAGATCATCATTGCTCGGTTGCTTGCAACGCAGAAAAATATTTTTGATTTTACTTTATTTTATTTTATTTTTTTATAAAAAAAGGTACGTGGTTGGCTGGTGGAAGCAGCGGGCAGGGGTCGTGGTCCACGCTGCGGCGTAGAGCTGAAAACCCACCAAAGCCACGGAAAGCCACACCCCTCCGATCGAGTGCATATCCAGCCCTAATTATATTTATAATGCTCGAACGAGGGCTGGCGGACGAAACGGAAGAAAAAGAAAAAGAAGAAGAAATTAGCTAGGATTGGTATTTGGTAACGGCAATATAATTTTCGTGTGGGAAATCTACTTAATTTTCCCTTACCCCTTGTTAGTTATTTTGACATAATTATCTTTTTTCTCTTTCAACTTCTTTTCTTCCTAACACTAGACCTAGAGAAGACAGTGTTTAGGATGCCGGAATGAAAAAGCTTTTGAAAATAAGAAAGAACGGTACAATACGATCAAAATAATGAAGAGGAATTGATAAAAGAAAAAAGGTTAAAATATAAGATGAGTTGTATGGAAGGAGATGAAATAATAATTGAAAAAAAAAAAAAATTGTATAGAAAAATACAAATAAATAATTTAAAATTAGGATAAAAGTGGAGGTAAAAAAGTTTTGAGTGGAAATTCTTTTAACGCACCCCTAATCATTACCCATGTCAGTTAAATCAATTATCCTTATCTATTTCAAATGAATATTAGACCAAAAAACTTGGAGACGGAACCCTCCTCCTCCCTTCAACTTCCTGCCTACGTATCTGGGCTTCACTTGCGTTGGGACGTTACGAAGCAAGTCCATCCCGTGCGTAGTCTATCTTTTTTATCACTCTGGTTCCTTCCCTTATTAAAGAATCATCTTCTCATCTATATATTGTGGGCCGGGCTTATTGGCCGCGTCTGTTTTAATTTGCCTTCTACAACAATACAATACAAATACAATACTTTCGCCTGCTATTTTGCACCTGAAATTCGTGCTGTAGCACTTGTGCAACTAACGGGCCCTTTTTCAAAACGAAGCTTGTATCCATCTACACACTACACAAGTACACTAGGTTTTATTTGATCACATTCACACGTTCCATGAATTATTTAAGCACTTTTTCATATGTTCCCGCACAAATATTATTCGGCTATAGCAGCGCTTACATGTGGATATACAAATTAGAAAGAGAGGAAATAAATAAATTTAGCCTTTGAAAGTATTGTTGACAGAAACCAACAGATTCGATCTGCTTCTCCCCGGATACTCCTCTGCTACATCAGAAGGAAGCCTTCCAATACCAACGTTCCCACCTGCAAGTCTGCAACTACCATTCAATTTAAATCCGCCTGAAAAAACAGCATAGCACCACTGGTGCATGTTTTTCCTTTCTTCTTCTTTTTTTTTTTTTTAAAGACCACTGGCCGCATCTCACGGCTGTCCAAGTATTCAACCTTAACCTTAGGAGAGTATTGTACGTCTCTCATTCTATATTAGGACTTAGGAGTACTGTTATCTTCTGACAAGTGTTTTAAGTCAAAATGCAAATATTTACTTTCGGATAAAATGCAAATATGTAATAATAAATTTTTTTAAAAAAAAAAAATCCCCCTGAAAAAGGTGCATGCCCATCTGCCTGCACAACTAATCTAGTGCCCTTCTCTTTTAGCTACATCCAAGCTATACCCATGATCCGTCTTCATAAACTTAATTTCTATTTTATTCGGTTTTCCACAGTTAATTATTTGATTCATCATCATTAACTACAGTTTGGCTTGCTTAACCACTAAGACATGCATGTATACGTAATTCTTCTTTAATTCCCATTCGCCGCAAGTTGCCGCTGAAATCTGATCGAAGTGGCATGCCCACTCATAACTAGCATAGACTATATAGGTGTGGGCAATGATTCAATCCTTGCATACGTGCAGCCCCCTTTTTTTTTTAAAAAAATATATATATATTCCAAACCGATACTAATTACCTTGTTTGTCCATAAGCATTATTTATCGATGTGTTAGTTCTACAAGCGACCAAAAGTTGTGCCTATATTTCCTAGGATGACCATAAATTTCCAAAAAAATAGCCAATATTTGGTTTCTTCAAATCTACCTCTATAGGCTGACCATAATTGTGATTTGCATATGACCCCAACATAATTTGACATTAATTGCAATCGTACCCGTGATTGACGGTTGTCGTCAATCCAAACCAAAGTCCTCCCATCAATCCCTTTTTCTTTTTTGGAAATTGCCCTTCAACGTAGGGAATGCTATCAGATACTGCCGGAATTAAAGCTACGAAGGCGACAAAAGCAGTTGAAGTTACAGATGGAGATGACGATGATGTAGGTGCATAGGTTTCCTGGGGAGAAAAAAAGTTTTGACAGCAATGGCAATCGTGGGCAACGTCGATCAAATTTATAGAGAGAGCAAAGGAAGGGATCGCCATCGCTGCTCTCATCTCCGACAACTCATCACTTCTCTTCTTCTTTCTTCATTCAGCGACTAGCAATTTGATCCGCCCAAATCTAATGAGATCTATCCAT
Source organism: Annona squamosa (assembly GCA_035584095.1). Taxonomy (NCBI): domain Eukaryota; kingdom Viridiplantae; phylum Streptophyta; class Magnoliopsida; order Magnoliales; family Annonaceae; genus Annona; species Annona squamosa. The sequence goes on along the minus strand of JAXCLR010000001.1, from coordinate 94,311,074 downwards.
AGGACTAGGTATATTGTCTGCAATGCTTAGTTTTTGGCCGTTCGGCAACGAAAAATATGATGGCATTCATGGCTTATTGCATTATGACCAGATTTGGTAATTGGGAAAAATGAACATGAATCAGCAGATCTTGGTGATTTTTCTAGTGGCAGAGAATTTGCTAGATTTCTTGAAGTTGCCAAAGCTAACCCTCAATAGTTACATTGTCAACTCAAGTTCACTAGAGAAGATAGCTTGCGATGAGGCAGTGTTGCTGGCTACCTTGAGGGGATTTATCAACGACCGACATATTTTTCATAATATTTTCAACAATTCTTCCTTTTTTTTAATCAAGATACTTTCTACAACTTAAAATTCCCTCAAGAAGTGATTTTCCTAACATGTTTTCGCGTGAGGCAGTAGCCCTTGAAGAGTCGAGGCAAATTTATTGCAAGATAGGAGTCATATAAAGGCTCAAGACTTGGTCAATGTCACAGAGTTGAGGTTTAGGCCCTAGAAAGGTTAGTTAGATTGAATTAAATGGAAAAAATTAAAACAATTAGATAATTACTATATCAAATCATCCCAACAGCAAAGAAAAGTGTAAAAAAGGGTGGTATTTTTTTCATTTTCCCAATATCACACATACACTATGCTTAATTACTTGATTACTTGGTAATGATTACCATATTAATGAAGTGTTTCGAGCTTCAAGGTGATAAAATTGTTTCCGTATTTGTTTAATTTTTGGCATAAAATTAAACGATATGAAAAATGCCAATTATGTTGGATTGTAAGTTAAGGGAGTGTTTGTTAATACCTAAAAATTTTTCACTTTCTACGCTTATCTAATTTTTTTAATTATTTCTCACATCTTCCTGCATAGATTATCCTGTTTTTTAATCATTCCTGTACAACTCCCTAAATATCTAACCTATTTATTTTGTTTTTATTCTTTTTACTTTTCATCATCAATCTTATATGTCGTATCATTTTCTTATATTTTAAAAAAATTTCGGTAAAAATTTTATTACTTCCCAAAGACATCTTAAGTTTTCTCTTTATGAGAATAAAAAATAAATTTTACACTAAAAGTGGCTATTATGCTTTGAGTTCCGAAATTACTTCATGTAATTCTATCTATTTTTTTCACCTTAATAATTGGTGAAAATTTTTTTTCATTAATTGTATTCGACATTATTTATTTAACTAGGACATCAAATTTCATTCAAATCAAAAATGTGTAAGACCATATTTGCTTATAAATATATACTCAAGAGTAAACTATCAAAAATGTATAGATCCATTCATATATGAATTAAAATATAATAATATTTTATAAAATCATTTGCACTGATTAAAATGCTGAAAATACAAATTTATTGTTGAATTTAGCATTAAGCTATTTACACATTTGTAGATGGGAGCTATGTGTAGTCATACTCACAAATGATGTGGTTTACATAATAATACAAGTGATGCTGACAACCATAAATGAAGTTGATTTCTTATGAATTATTAATGTTAAACAAACAAATAAAATGACTAGAAATGAAATTTCATAGAAGCTTAAATCTTAATACTTCTTCATACATAAAAGGCCTTCGATTTTAGTTTTGTTTGAGAGGAGTTGAAAGAATTTGAGTAAAAATTGGTTGAAAATTTTTAAAAATAGATGGAAGTAATGATTGATATGAGTGACAAGGGGTGATAATTAGCAAAAACATAAAATAAAATTAAAATAAATAGAATAGTTATATAAAAATGTGAAGAAGTGATTATAAATTAGGACAACTGCCAAGAAAAAAGGGTGGAAAACTAGAAAAAAAAATTCTTTTCTCTTTACAAAAACACTAGATATATGGTGCCAAAAGAGAGCCTAATCTACGGTAGTAGCTCATAGCATGAGTAGTGTAATAAAGGGATGTACGCATGAGCGGCTTTAATTTAGAGAATTCTCAAATAGGACAACAGTATTATCTTCTTTGCTACTATCAAATAGAGCATCTATATGATTCAATTCCTTAGACTTCATCCACCTTTTAATTGATCAATAAAATTACAGCAATCAATCAAACAAACAAAAAAACTAAAAAAGGAGAAGGGCCAAAGTAAATTATTTGATACATCAACAGGTTAAGATTTGATTATTTGATACATCAATAGGTTAAGATTTAGGAGTAGCAATAACTTATAAAAACTGAAAAAGACGTACATTTGAAAAATAAGTATAAGATTCACATTAATTGTGCAATGGATCCTACTATTTTCTTTTTATGATGGGATATGCTTACTTGACTTTTGCTGCCGTGTAATTATTATTAATAAATAATTTCCTTTTTTTTTTACTTTCACTTCTAGGAGCAGAAAATAATTATTAGGAGTGTTTGGTTGGAGATAAAATTTTTTGATAAAAAACTTTAAGGGTGTATTTGTTAATAAGTAGAAGTTGTAAGTTAAAACTTTTCAATCTAAAATTTTTCACTCTCCGCATTATTTTTTAATCATTTTTTTACATTTTTCTATACAATTATTATATTTTTCAATTATTTTTACACAACTACCAATACAACTACCTTATCTATTTCAACTTTATCTTATTTATTCATCACCATTACCTCTATCATATCACATCATTTGACAACTTTTACTATTTACAACTTTTCATCAAAAGTTTTATACATTTATAAACAAACTTTAAGGTAAAAATTTTCAAATTAAAAAAAACTGATATTATATGATAGAAATAATAAAAAATGATGAAGAGAATAAAGTTAAAATAAGTAAATTAATTATATAGATAATTGTGAAAAATAATTGAAAATAAAATTTTTTATATAAGAAGATATAAAAAAATAATTAAAAAATAAAATAATTATAAAAAGAAAAAAATTTTAAATTTGTGTGGACATTTTCTCCGTCAGACTAAACACACCGGTGAGGTGATTGATTGGAATATGGAAGGGCCCACGGTACGCTCCACGATGAGTCGGGAGGCGCTCCCAAAAAAATCTCTGCCACCCTGTCAAAATCCAACCTCCACATGCATGCCTCTCCTCCGCATATTCGCATATCGCATTTTTACATATGGCCTCTATCTTTCATTTTATAACACGATTAATATAAAATTTAATATATTTATTATATTTAAAATTATTTATTTAGCCTAAGCCAATAAGTTTCTTCTAAATCAAATATTTTTATGGGTTATATTTGCTCAAAAATAAATATATTTACATATAAATTAAAAAATACTCAAATCCATTCATACACGTATAAGAAATGTAATGTTAATTTATAATAAAAATATTTATTTACATATTGTTATATTCTGAAGGGTTTAAATGCTGAAAATACTATTTAAAAATTAATATTTAATATTAAATAATTTTATTATGTTGAACTTACATATTTATAGATCGGATTCATGTCCGATGATACTAAAAGAATAAAAATAATTTTAAAATAATAAAATT
>JAXCLR010000001.1:94292387-94306804 GCA_035584095.1 Annona squamosa | reverse complement strand
CTAAGAGGAACATTTGCTTAATTGAGGCTACCCAGATCACTCTTTTATTAAAAATGAAAATGTGTGGTGTAAAAAAAAAAGTAATAAGTTTATTATATAATATATATTGAAAAATGAAAATTTTATAAAAAACTTTTTTTTGAAAAAAAATTAGAACATCTCGTTCCAATCCTGATCGCATCCGATGATCCTGAAGAGGCCCATCGGAAATTAGAAAAGGCACTGGGATTAGGATCTGAATCTTCTCAACCTAAAACGTCCAAATCCTTCGTCCGCTACTTCCATTCCATTTTCAAATACATCAAATGCACCCTAGTCCCAAATAAAAGCAAGCCCCAGAGCTCTCATCCCCTCCTCTCTCTCTCTTCCTCGGAGCTGAGGAGAAGGAACGCTTCATCTCTTATTCTCTTTCCGCCTTCTGTCCATGTTCCATCCATCGTGAGTGCCTTGGCCCAAAAAGCAGGCCCTTTTTCCTTCTGAGAGGAATTTCTGGTTCGGGGGGTTTTCCTTCTTCCCCCCCTTCTAGCAGCAAGCAGAGGAAAGCAGAGCAGCATGGCAGTTATGGGTGAGGTGGAGCAGCAGCACAAGTACATTACGAAAGAAGAGCTGAGAAAGCACAAGACGGCCGGGGATGTTTGGATCTCAATCCAGGGAAAGGTGTACGATGTTACCGGATGGACCCGAGAACACCCCGGCGGAGATCTCCCTCTCCTCAGCCTCGCCGGCCAAGATGTCACTGACGCCTTCTTTGCCTACCACCCTGGATCTGCCTGGAAACACCTTCACCGCTTCTTCATTGGCCACCTCCTCGACTACAACGTCTCCGACGTCTCCAGGGACTACCGCTGCCTCCTCGCCCGCATCTCCAAGCTCGGCCTCTTCGACAAAAAGGGCCATGCTTCCTTCCTTTCCCTTGCCGTCATGTTCCTTCTTTTAGTCCTCTGCGTCTATTGCGTCGTTGTCTCCACCAGCACCTTCGTCCATTGCCTCTCTGGCGGATTGATGGGTTTCCTCTGGATTCAGTCCGGATGGATCGGCCACGATTCCGGCCACTACCGCATCGTCTCGAATGATAAATTCAATCGTTTTCTTCAGGTCGTGGCTGGAAATTGCCTCACCGGGATCAGCATTGGGTGGTGGAAGAGGAATCACAACGCCCACCATATTGCCTGCAACAGCTTGGATTTCGATCCCGACCTTCAGCACATGCCTCTTTTTGCTGTCTCTTCCAAGTTGTTTACTTCCTTGACCTCCTACTTCTATGAGAGGAAGATGAATTTCGACGCTGCCTCCCGCTTCCTTGTCAGCTACCAGCATTGGACTTTCTACCCCGTCATGTGCTTTGCTCGGATCAATCTTTTCGCTCAATCCATATTGCTACTGCTGTCCAAGAAACGAGTACCGAATCGAGGGCAGGAGATCTTGGGCGTTGTCGTCTTCTGGATTTGGTTCCCGGCTCTCGTCTCCCTCCTTCCCAACTGGAGCGAAAGGGTAATGTTCGTCGTTGCCGGCTTCGCTGTCACTGGAATTCAGCACATTCAGTTCTGCCTCAACCACTTCTCCTCCAGTGTTTATGTGGGTCAGCCTACGGGGAATGACTGGTTCCAAAAGCAGACCATGGGCACGCTCGACATAGCTTGCTCCGCTTGGATGGATTGGTTCCACGGTGGGCTTCAGTTCCAGATTGAGCATCATCTGTTCCCCAGGCTCCCTCGCTGTCATCTTAGGAAGATTTCCCCACTTGTAAGGGATCTCTGCAAGAAGCACAACTTGCCCTACACGAGTGTCTCTTTTTGGGAGGCCAACCTGTTGACAATCCGCACACTCAGGACTGCAGCATTGCAAGCTCGGGACGTTACCAATGCTGTCCCAAAGAATCTCCTGTGGGAGGCCGTCAACACTCATGGTTGAAGGCAAAAGTACCATTTTCGTTGTGGCATTCTTTTGTCATGATGGTTATCTTCAGATTATTATTATTCTTCTTTGAAATTTTTTGTTTGTTGTTTGTTGTTTTTTTTGCATTCATAATTTAGAGGATATGCCCATTTGTGTTGCATCTGCAATGCAGGCCTAGTGCTAGTGCTACAGACCAGGCCTACAGTTTGGACTGAGATTATGAATAGCTTCTAGTAATTTCTTTTGCAGGTTACTTCCTCATGATTTTATTTATTTTGTGTTTTTTTAGCGGCATTGCTTTCAATATATGTGTCGCTTTCCAGAACAAGCTGTCTAGTGGGTCACTGCTATTTGAATTTCATTTGACGGACTACACTGCTGAGATGTCTTCTAAAAGCTCAGTTGGTCTGATTGTTGTTTCAATTCGAATGCATCGGACTTGATTGGAAAGTTGCAGTCTTGCCTAAAATCGCTTTGCCTGTGCGTGCCTTTATTTTTGACATTTTCTGCTTCTGTTTGTTTCTTTGAAGCTGCTTGCTGATGGTTGCTCTAAGTCGCAATTAACTAATGAATGCTTCTTATACTTGTCCTAAGAAGGCAATTTTGGTTAATCATACATCCCAAAAATGTGTGATTGAAGTAGTAAAAAAAAAGTGTAATTGAAGGGATACAGTAAGGTAGGCAGCATTTCCAAACACGCTGTTGGACATTTTTTGACTCCATAAGCTTGCTAGATGTCTTGGATTCCAACAATCCTCCTTTGGTAAGCAACAACTAGTTGGAGCATTCTCTGGCGATCCATTTGTATGCTGCCTGTGAGGTTTACCAAGACAATGAGGGTTGCTGAAACCCATGCAATTTGAGAGGATGATGAGCTCGAGGGAAGTTCAAACAGGACATATCTGTCGTTTGTGTGGTGGTTCTTTCTCTTTGTTCTGAATGGTTCTTTCAAATATTCTGACTCTTTCCGTTTATCGAAATTGCATTCAAATGCAGAAGCAAAGAGAATGGCAAACATTCAGATTTCTCAAGGAAACTGACAAAGACTGATGTGGACTTCCTGGCACCCATATATGCACTATTATGCAGAACTGTCCTGCGATTGTAGTTTCTCTCAGATGCAAACAATTGGACCTAGGGCTTCAAATGCTAAGATTGATGACTTTTTCATATACAATTTTTGACTGTGCCATGTATGGAGGCCTTGAGCTCACTACTCCAATGTGGTTGCAAATGGAAGTACGTCCATTGCGTAGCCATAATATTTGTTTGTGATCCGACAGGCGTCATGAATTCAGCGTGAGTTTGCCAAATTTGTGGTTGTTGAAATCTCCCAGGAATTCCTCATTTTGCTAGTTTAGTTGAAGCTTTGGTATTTTAACTTCATTTCTTATGGGGAAAGCATAGTATCCCAATGGGAAATGACATGGCAATCCCACTGCTAATGTGAGCATTCACGGAGGGGACGGTCTATTTCGCTGTGCTCTTTGTTCGAGCTTGGCTCCTTTGAGGGATCTGCTCTTGCCCATTTTATTTACAATGCTCGGCTATGCTTATAAAGTTTCTTTGTTGGTTCTGTTACATTATTACATAGTGCTTAGGGAGGAGTAATATGTTTTCGAAGCAATGCTGAACGTAGAAAGGAGTATATTATATAATAATAAGATATGTACTAGTCTTAAGAATAAGATTGACGATCAAAAAAAAGAATAAGATTGACGATCTGGCTTTCTTTGTTCTTCTATGTTGGGGTATATGGTTTTTGCGAAACAAGCTCAAGATGGAAGGCGCTCAACCTTTTTTCGCTGACACAATTCAATGGTGTCGGGATTTTATTGCACAATTGCGTGGAGCTTATGATCTGGACCAGTGTGGGGTGATGGATTCACCTCTTGTCCCAAGATGGATTAAACCGCCTGATGGAGTTCTCAAAATGAATGTTGACGCTCGTTGCTTGCAGGAAAGGGGGGTCTCAGGATTTGCTGCGATTGTTAGGGACTCTCGGGGGTATTTTATTGCGGCAAATGGCTGGAGCCGGAGGGGAGTGGTGGAACCACTGACTATGGAAGCAAACGCCGTTCTTTTGGCTACCAGGTGGGCTATTCATCTTAAGCTTAGACAGGTGTAGATCGAAACCGATTCCCTTCTTCTTTACACCTATCTATCAAATGATTGTATTATCTCCTCCCCGGTGGGTCATATCATTTCGAAGATCAGAATGTTCTTTGAGGCTAACCCGAATCTTTCTATCCACCATGTGCTTAGACAGGGGACTAGGGTCGCGCATGCTTTGGCTGATCTTGTTGCTGTGTCTGGTGTGGATTGTGTTTCTTGGTGGGAAAATCCCCCACAATGTATTGAAGACAAAATATGTACAGACAATTTTTTGGCAATGAATTGCTCGGATTACTCCATCCCGAACCCGGTCACTTGATGGGGGGGGTCGGGGTTGAGTAATTCTTTCATAAAAAAAAAAAATGGAGCGAACATTTCGTGCATGGTCAAATTATATTTTGTATTCAGAATAACATTATTCGTCTGGAAAGAAAAGTTAATTTTCTGTCTTTTGCCTTTCGGTCTCTCTATGCTGATCTTAGTTGTCCGTGTCATTTGTGATTCGAGAGAGAATCCGTGGCAACAATGTGCCAGCAACACACACCACTGACATATGTTTAGCTAAATACAGAACTAATCAAAATAAAATCTTTCAATCTAAAACTTTTTACTTTTCACAACTATGTTATTTAAAAAAAAAAATTTTTACATCTTTTTATACAATTACTTTACTTTTCGTTCATTTTTATACAAACATTCTTACTATTAATCTATCTATTTTAATTTTATTCTTTTTATTGTCCTCATTGCCACTGTCATACAACTTCTTTTTTTCCAATTTTAAATATTTATACAAAAAAATCTTTTCATGGATAAGTTTTATCATTTTTAAAGTATTTGCATTCATGCCAGATGAGAACTAAAATATGTACAGGCTACGTCGAAACTGAAACTGCCAGGGGGAATCAAAAGTCTTTGGATGGCGTATGCTCAGAAATGCATTACCCACAATCTTCAAAAGAGGGGTGCAGGTTGATCAAGTGTGTTCTTTTTGCAGTGTGCAACAGGAGGATGTCTGGCACTTGTTCTACAGCTGCTCAACTACAAGAAATGCTTTTGGACCTGAACTAGAACGGATTGAGGAATCTGGAGGAGTTGTGAATATGAATGATGTGTGCTCTGTGGTCAAAAGCCATAGGGGGGAAGGAGAACTGATGAAATCTTTTTTGTCACCTGCTCGTTATTCTGGCACTGCAGGAATTGCTATCGTTATTCTGGAGGGGAGAGGATCGAAGCCTAAGCCTAACTGATATACCAGACCAATTAATTGTGCGGCCATCATGCATGTCTTGACATAATAAACGTGAGATGGAATCCGCCAATCCCTGGTCAGGTAAAAAAAATCAATGTTGGCGTTGGGTGCTAAGAGGAAGGGCACGAATTGGAGGTGGGCGCAACAATCGGGGATGAACACGAATTGCTGTTGGCTGTGTAGTGTTGGGCATGCATGGGATGGAAGAGCTAAACCATTGTGAACGGAAACGAAGGGAATGCTCCTAGCAATTCGATGGGGTTGGGAGCTGCCATTTTCTCATGTTATTTTTCCTTCTTGTACCAAGTTTTGTCGAACACGTGCATAGTCCGTTCTGGTGTGGGACATTTCGTTAAAGAAATTAAAAGCCACAGCAGGCAGTTTAACATGTGCTCTTTCAATCATGTCTTGAGATTGGGGTACACTGTGGCACACATTATGTCATCATACCGGACGTATCTGTGTATTTTTCGTTGGATTATGTCGTCATACCGGACGTATCTATGTATTTTTTGTTGGACATGTCTCTTATTTGCATGTCCTAAACAATGTGCCAAGACTGTTTTTTGTTTTAAATGTGTTGGACTATGGAGGGTGGGTGAGAATCTTAGGTTGCTCTCATCAATATATATACACATGTATATGAAAAATATTCAGAAGCAATGTAAATGCACTGTAACAGCAGTGCAGTTATGCCAAAATGGGCTCCACATGATCATAAAATTATAACATACTCCACCTATTGTATTTAAAATTATGTATTCTATTATCATATTAATTTTCATCCCAATGTATATGTGCATGGGCCCATCTAAAAACGGTACAAATTCAATGTGATAAAATAACTTGATAAAAACAACAACTTAAAGTATTTTTTCAACATCTAAATCGTCTAAAATATAATTTATATATAGATAAATAATTATATAAAAGTTCATTGCATTTTAATATGTGTGGACCTAATTTTCAGGCAATCTTTCAGTGCAATTGCGCTGCACCGGAAAGACTCTCTCTCCATATATCTATAGGAAAATAATCAAGTGCATTCGGTATAAGACCCCACGTGACCATGAATAGAAAATATATCTTATCCATTGTATTTAGGATTATTTACTTTATTAGCATACCAATTTTCATCCAAATTCAACATGTGCATGGCCCCGTCTTAAGATGGTACAAAATCAACGTAATACAATCATTAATATCAAGTTTAAAATGATATTTTTAACATCTAAACCATCTAAAATATGATTTCTATGTAGATAAATAGTTGTATAAAATATTATTACAATATAATATATGTGGGGCTCATTTTGCAACGGACTATATGTTTGCGCATGATGAATTCTCATATATTTATATATATACATATTTATGGTCCTTGATCTAGTGCTCCCATAGCGTAGAGAGAGAGAGAGAGAGAGAGAGAGAGAGACTGCTGTGATTTTTGCAATGAAGCTTCATTACATATATATCAACAATTGAAAACTTTTGTAAATATGATAACATTTTTTAAAATTAATTTCATACATGCCAACAACATTAGTTATAGTCAGAGTTAAACATTAAACAGATTATAAATAGACAAAAATGTCCTTACTAAGGTGATAATGATAATTATTCACCATTGTGATATGCTTTTGGGATCCTTTTTTTAGGTATATACCTTTAATAAAGTATTCATAATATTAAATTAATTAGTCACAAATTAACATGTGGAATGACATGCTAATAAGGATCCATTCAAAACTACTTTCCATGATAGGAGTCATGCTTCTAAAAAAACATTGCTAAACCTTATAAAATTTATTGAAATCAAGGAATTTGAGCAACAATCCTGGACATGTTCTTATTTAGTTTTCCATTTTAAGGGGAAGTTCAACTTTAACTAAAATTCTACTTACTTCACATAACTCACCCCTTTGCCACTTTTCCTCAAGAATATGCACTCCTCTGATGAATGATTTGTCTCAACCTTGTGTTAGAACCCTTTGAGATTTGTCTTAACCCTTTGAGACCATCTTAATTCTCTAATAGAGCCATACAAGATCTACAATCTTACACTTTGTGAAAGTGATTGTTGGTCTTGCATTTGGCAAGAGCAAGAAAGACTTTACATGGTTGTTCAGAACATGACTTGATGCCATGGGTGATATGCAATCAAAAAGCTTATCAAAGGTTAAGATTTTTATGCCACAAGTGGTATATCATTAAGAGATATCGGCAGTATTGCAAACGGCTGTTGTCCCAATTATGAACACAAGTTAATAATAGTAATGGTGTCGAGCAATTGAGGATGATAGTAATGGTGTCTAGCAATTGAGCAATTGAGGACCAATTATGAACACAAGTTAATAATACTTTCCTTCAAAATCCAAGCCATATTGAAGGATTAGATCATCACCAACTAGTGGAGTTGTGAAAAATCATGAAACGACGGGGAGGTAAATGCAAATAGCTGAGTGGAAAAATATCCGGATTGCGTGGATGTGTTGTGTTGTGTTGTGCAGCGGCTTTTCCACGCGTGTCAATGTTGAGGTGGCGAAGGGACGTTGGAGATAAATGGGGACAGCGGCAGGGGTTGACCAATCAGCCAAAAGGGGGTCTGGTGTCTTTATGTATTTTTATTTTTATTTTTTTGGCCCTTTTGTGTGAAAAAATATGTATATGCTCAGGATAGTCGCAAATTATTGGAAAGCTGGGTGAGCCCAAGGTCGTAGAAAGTGCTATTTCTCTCCTCGCCATCAAGTCGAGCTCAAAAATCAAATTCAATGCCCTGGGGTCCCAAATGGGGATTGGATAACTTCTATAGATTATGGATTGAGAGAGAAGGAGAGGTTTGTTTTCTACAGAAACTGATGATGTTACGTTAGCAAGGAAAGAAAGCAGGCAGGCAGGCAGGCAGGCCCTTTAGTCTTATCCGTGTGTATGATACTATATGACCGATCGATCGATCGGTCGGATCGGTCAATCTATCTATCTTTGGGGCCGGTGGGTCACAGAGCAAGCAGCGCAACCGATATTTATCCTAGATTATACAGAGGATGGTCAGATAGTGATATTCATTCGCTTTTCCTCCAAATGGAAATCCAAAATTCAAACCCCAATTCATCCATTCCAATCCCCTTCGGCTTCATAGCATCATCCACCCCGACCGACTTCTGATTCTTCTCATGGCGTTTCCTATTTCTTACCCTACTCTCTGCTCCGTTTCCCGATTCTCCTCCCGTCGCTCCTCCGCCCAAACCGGCACCACCAACAGCAGCGTTCGGTGCGCCGTGGTGGATGTGGAGCAGAAAATTTGGAATTCGGAAGGGAGCCCCACGATTTCTCCGCATTTTGGGCGCCGCCCTACCACCCCTTCTCTTTTGACACACAAGGAAGCCGGAGGTGGTGATGGTGATAAGCAGCAGCGCTACTACGTGAATTTGGGGTATGCCATCAGGACCCTACGCGAGGAATTCCCTCAGCTTTTCTACAGAGAGCTCAGCTTCGACATCTACAGGTGGACCCCACTTCCTCTTCTTTCTTTTCCATATACATACATACGTACATACACATGTGCAATTATATTGCTTGCTTTCTTTCTTTCTTTCACTTGCGGTCTGTGATTATCATAGGAAATTGCTCTTTACAATACTTGATACTTTACACAGCTTTGATTGCTTTCTTGTTTATGGCTTTTTGGTAGCTGCGCAATACATTAGTAGTCATGCTTTGTAATGATCTAAGTCGTCATCTGCGTCAAATTTACGTCCATCTTATAACACTTCCACTTTGTTCCTTTTACCTACACACTCCTTGCTAGCTGACCTTATTCACCAAATTCATTCATTTTAAAGCACGAGTTGTCTTAGGGCATTTGGGGCTTTAAGCTCGGTTTAATGCTGCTTCTTCGTGCTTGAGCCCTTGACTAGGATCTTGTCATGAAAGCTTTGTTAAGAGCCGAATTTTCTTTTTGTTTATCCATTCATGAGTAGCGAAAGTTTTACTGCTATCAGGTAGAAAATGGATGCTTTCCCTGTGGAAACGGAAACGAAAATCAAACTCCCATCTGAAATTGGCGAGGCTAATTGGACTCTTGGTATTGGTAGTAATAATAATAATAATAAAATTAGGACTTGCTTATTCCACTTTGACCAGAACAACTTGTTGCCTGGCTCATTTTTGTTAGTTAATGATTCATCTCCACCAAACAAGATAAAGGTTCCGTTCTCTACAATCACTTCCACTTGCCCATGGTGGGCTGAAAACCTACTACCTTTGCCAACTGCAAATCATATGTGTCCATGCAGAGCCACCATGTGGCCCCTAACTCCTATTCCTCTGGTTTACCTGCTCTTGCTGATGTTGAGAAACACGCCACCATCACCGGCCACATGTGGATGGTGGAGAAGCACTGCCTAACCCTAATCCCAGGAAAGGAAAGAGCTCTCCCTTTCATGGTGACCACACTGTCATGGAGGTTTTGTTATTTTCTTCTTTACTTTCTTTCCCAAGATTTTTTGTTTTAATTTTTTTCTTCTCTTGTTAGCTTTAAACTGCATTTGACTGGACAAGATCTGGGGAAGTGGTTCTTTACACTGAAAAAAATGACTCTCACTAGGGAAGTGGCTTTTTACGAGGAAAAAAAAATGATTCTCATTAGATATGAATGTAGGATGCAGAAGTCCCAAATGCATTGGTAAATTGCAATATACTGACTGGACCAGTTATAAAATCTTAATTGGCCACACAAACTGAGATATTTGCTATCATCTTCTCGGGCATGATTTTTGCCCGGAGATAATCGTTCTGTATTGATGAATGAATGGGCCAGATCAACAACTTTGCATCACTGTGCACACAAAAGCAACAGATCAGTGCTGAGCTTTCATGAAAGCAAGAAAGCAACAGGATTCTTATGGGATCACTTTTAATTTTTAACTATGTAAAATAATATTTAAAAGGAAAATTAAATTTAGTATGTCAATTACCATTTCAGATCCAATAACATGGGTAGAGTGTATTAAAGAGTTACATGGCATTGTGCAACCTGGGTTACACCAAAGTTCCCATGGATGGAGCCTGTTTTGATGATGGAATAAAAATCAACAATTCACATTGTTCAACATCATTAGTTTTATTCTGAGACCAAAAATCATATTCAAAGGTGTGGGTGAGCCACATTTGCTTATATATATTCAAGTGTAAATTATAAAAAATGATTAGATTCATTCACAATTTTTTTTTTTGTTATGGACATTCACAAATGTTTTAGAATGCAATGATATCTTATAGAATTATGCATTCACATAGGAATGATGTTATAGATGGTTTAGATGTTGAAAATACAAGTTTGAAATCAGTAAATAAATCAAACAATTTTGTTATATTTATTTTACACATTTCTAGATAGGGCTCATGTGCATCTTTCATTTGAATAAAGCATGGTCTTCTGGTTAAATAAATGATCCTAAATTCAATGGGCAGATCAGATTTCACTTCGTTGTTAAGGTAGGCCAAAATAGATGAGGACACACGAAAAACTTTAATGTAACCCAGTTATATGGAAGTGGAGTCCATTAAATAATAGTTTTCATCACAATGCTTTGCACTTAAAATATGTTACAAAAATATATATTACCTAGTTCAATTCTAACTGCTGAAGTAAACCGATTGATTCTATCTGTCTTGGTGTTAAAATGTTATATTTTCTATAAAATTTTAGTAATAATAGGACAACATTGTAAACTGTATTGTTTGAAGACACTGAAAAGACTCGAGTAAGAATGGAATTCAGTTTGTAGGTGCCTAGCTTCTGGATCAAAATAATCCGTGCTCTTTCACAAAATCATTCACATCTTTTTCTGGACAGTAGATTATTTGCTATAGATTCATTCATTGGTCCACTTGAGGTTTTGTCACTATAACATGTACTTTTTTTTATTGTGATAAAATGTGCTTTTTAATAGTGTGCAAGATGCACCACTATGCCCAAGCGGAAAGCTATGTTGTCTTTGTCGATTCAGAACTTCTGTATGCATATTGCATACAGTTTATTTTTTCAAAATAAAATAAAATAAAATAATCTGGTAGTAGTTCCACTGCAAATTTCTTTTTCAGCTCTTCTAAGTCTCATAGATCTCAGCGACAACCATATTCTTATCTCAAGGTGGCGTTTGGAATTGTTCTCTCTGTGTATGTAATTGGTTATCTTAATATCTCGTGCAAATCTCAATACTAACATACAAGAGAGTATTTTTCACTTAAACTGGAGTGTGGAAAGTTATCTACTCTGTGCAAATCACATGTTATTTCAGAGCCTCTGCCATGTTTCTATGGCAAGATGCATACAACATATTGACAAAGTGGCATCGCTGTCCATCTTCTTTGCCACTTCTTTCCCTTTCCACTGGCATTCGTCCTGATATTTGTTGGATATAGAGCTTACTTGCATCCCTTGTTGAAATTGATATTCCAAGTGCTTAGGATCATCTTGATCAATTGTCCAGGGATGATATTGTCTTCAAGGATCCTCTCAACACTTTTGCTGGCATCAATAACTACAAACATATTTTCTGGGCTCTGCGCTTTCATGGGAGGATATTCTTCAAGGCGTTGTGGATTGACGTCATTAGCGTCTGGCAGCCTGTGGAGAATCTCATAATGATTCGCTGGACTGTTCATGGTATTGCTCGAGTGCCATGGGAAAGTGTTGGCCGCTTTGACGGCACATCTGAGTATAAGCTCGATAAGGATGGGAAGATTTATGAGCACAGAGTTGACAATATTGCTCTCAATTCACCACCTCCCAAGTTCCGAGTGTTAGCTGTCGAAGACCTTATACAATCTCTTGGATGTCCCTCAACGCCAAAGCCAACTTATTTTGAGATGGCGTCATTCCGATGCCTAGTGTTGTATGTGCCATTGCTGTTGAGGTTTACATGGGTCAGGTATTATATGGCCTTTTACCTTACTCTTGCTTGGAGATGTGCTGCCGCTACATGAGGGAAAATTTTGGATTATGCCACAAATTTTGCTAAATGGTGATGTTGCAGTGGATGTATGCATGTCCCATTGCGAATGATGTATATGTTGTATATCGGTGTCTGCCTTCCTTAGTTCCTTGACTTGGGTTGCTAATTTTACATGTGGACTGTTACTAGAGAAAGTAAAATGAAAATAAGCTCTGGGGGTTGAAGCCAGTGTTCCGTGGAATGTGCTATTATATTTCGTAAAAACATGGGAAGATTTGTAGATCATATTCTTTTTTCTTTTCTTTTTTCTTCTTTTTTTTTTTTGTTTTTTTTATCTCTATATTCTAATGTTACTACTAAGGGACGTTTAGTAATATGTAAAATTGTAAAGTTACGGGAAATGGAAAAATAAATATTTTGAGAAATGTGTAATTGATAGGAAATGATAGGATTATAGTTAGAATAAATAAGTTTGTTGTATGTAGATGATAGGGAAAATAATTGGAAATGTGTAATTGATAGGAAATGATAGGATTATAGTTAGAATAAATAAGTTTGTTGTATGTAGATGATAGGGAAAATAATTGGAATGTAAGAGTGAAGGTGAGAAAAATAGTATAATTGATAAAACAATAATTGACTTTGAAAAACTAAATCCTACTGGTTTTACATGCGTTCTACACTTACACGATTATCAAATGTCACATTAGTGTCTGGCGTAATAAATGTACCAAGTTTTCAAAAATGGGACGCTTGCACGAGTGGCATGATTGCTGGCTGGGACGGCTAGCGTTGGAAATTGAAAGTGGGCCTGCAAGTGCAGGTGCAGGTGCAGGTGCAGGTGGAGGTGGGTGTCTCAGTGGCAGCCAGTCTTCCCCTGGGTTTCTCATGCTGGGAACCATATTCACCTCTGAATCTGTGTGGTGTAAGCAAAAGCAAGTCATTTTCGAGTGTAGGCTACCTGTGGCTGTGACTTCCAACTCGGATGACGTACCCCACTACCCTGACATGAGTTAATGCAGGAAATGGCCGCCAATCATGTTTATTATTATTATTAAAAAAAATTTCTTTGTGGGCGGTTAACATATTACTTTTTAGGTGAGGAGTCCGACAATCTGCCGATGGATGGAACTACTAACTACTACTCTCAAATCAAATGAAATTCGAATAGGCATCCCGTGCATGTCAGCAGCTGGTTGCAGACCACCTTCCGTTTCTACTTCTAAGTTTCTAACCACCCCATCGCTGCCGAGTAGCATCAAGTGCGAGAAAGTCGTGCCATCCTTCACTCCATTTTCATTTGGAATTTCCATCGTGCGGGGTACTTTCGTACAACAGCAAATGGATTATGACAGTTCACTGAGCTAGTAGAGAATCCAACAAGGCTTGGATTGCCACGATTCAGAATGTCAGCCAATACAGCCGGGTAGATGGTCATGCGACAGTCCAGAACTGTGCTATCCAACAAATGGCCGTGCATACGATATTCCATGTCAGGCCTTGCAATTTGAGCCAGCCGGCCCCCATTCCAAGTAATCCTACCCTCCACAGTGGCCGAACCGGGACCGGGAAGTCCAGAACCAGTGGGCAAAACGGTTCAGCCCACCCGCCCGGTTTTCAGAAACTGGCTGGAACCATCCAACCAACCAACCCGTCGTTTTCGCTTGCCAATTAATCCAAGGATATACACCATTTAATTCCCAGGATCTCTTGCTTCCATTCCACTCTCTCTTCTCTTCCTATCATTTCTGCTTTTACTAGGAAAAAAGAATTCCATCTCCCTCTCTCTCTTTCTTTCATGTTGCTGCCCTAAAGCAACTTACCAAGGAAGAAGAAATCGGGACGGGACAAGATGCCGGAAAATGAAGGACCGACCACCTTTGACGACTTCTCCATGGAGACAAGCAAGGGTTTGCTTAATGCCTTGCAGGTATGTACCTGTCTGTCGTCTTTGATTGCTTCCCATCTTTAACCATTTTCTATGGTCTTTAATTAATTTGGATCTAAACCATATATACGCATGCACCTTTGATCGGAGAACTGATCATCTACGACCGGTTCCGACCGGTCCAAAATGATATTTTTTTGTTTTTTTTTTTGAAAAATAATTTTATAAATACGTTAATCTAGTTATATTTAATCTATAAACCAAATTTTATCATTTTTGGATATGTATATATATTTATTTTTTATTT
>JAXCLR010000001.1:94239760-94277730 GCA_035584095.1 Annona squamosa | reverse complement strand
ATCTAAAAAAATTACGAAAATGCCACTGTGTTTAAAAATCCAAAATAAATACTTAAAAACATCCAAAAATGGTAAAATCACCCACTGTCGCTGCCTCTCTTTTTCATCCCAAAAATACCCAAAGCGTCTGTAGTCACAGTTCTAATCCAGACTCTAAAAATGTGATTTTTATTTTATTACGCCATAGCATATGATTTGCGTGGAATCTAGTCTTTATTTATGTAAATCAGTACTTTATCTATCAATGCAATATTTGAGTTCTAATCCTCCCAAAAAGATTTGTGGCTACTCCCCTCTTTTATATTTTGCTATTATTTTTATTTTAATACTTTAATATTTATTTATTACAATAATATTTATCGTAGCGCTGACCGCCTACGGAAGGGGTGCTACAACTTCCCAAATACACTCTTAAAAAAAATTTCAAAGTAAAAATTTTAAATGTAGAACTTTTTTGTTTTTATAACTATCTTATTTTTAATTATTTATTCACATTTTTCTATATAATAATTTTATTTTTCAATTATTTCTACAAACCAACTCTTATATTACACAATTTTCTTTCGGTCAAAATTTTTTATCACTTCTTAAATGCATCCTTAATAAAAAGGTCATGGATAGGCAATTACCCGTAGCCATAGAGCTCGGTGGGGGGAAATTTTGCTACTCAAATTACATCAAGCAACTGCATCTCTGCTGGTTTGGAATTTGGACGGGGTCTAGAGCTTTGTTTGGCCATGCTTAATTTCGATGGAAAAAGTTTAACGCACGGCCTATTTTAAAGAAGATAGAGATCAACCGTGCAGTCACATAGGCTTTAATTATATTCCTATGGACACTTTTTACTTTCTTATTTTTCATATAATTTTTTGCAATTCTAATATATTTTTTCTCATTTCCAATTAATACATAATAACGTTTTTTTAATAAAAAAAAATTCTTCTCACGTCATCTCATGCTAGAACAAGTTGACAGGCACGACAGCTTACGAGTGGTAGCGAACTCTGGAGTGTGACTGGGTTGTTCCAGTCGGATGACTCAAATCGTAATCTATTCAAGGGTGTGTTTGTTAATGAGTTAAACTTGTCATGTTAAAACTTTTCACTCTCAACAACTATCCTATTTTTTAATCATTTTTTCACATTTTTCTATATAAGTACCATATATTTTAATTATTTCTACACAATTATCCACACAACTAACTTATCTATTTCTATTTCAACTTTATCCTATTTACTTCTCATCATTACCCCTATTATATCACATCATTTGACAACTTTTACTCTTTACAAATTTTCATCAAAAAATTTATTCATTCCCAAACACACCCTAAAACAACTTTAACCCAAATATATTCATAATCATTTATAAAAGGGACAAATTTTATCATATACCTATGAATTTTATTCTTAATTTTATTTACGCATATGCATTTTCAAAAATTCTTAACATATCTACGTATTTTATTTGAAAATTTCACTCTTATCTATCCAGTTAGGGATTCGTTAAATTAATAGTTAGCATCCCCGTAAAATGTCAAAAATGTTCATCCTTGATTAGAATTTTATACTTTTACAATTATAAAATAATATATTATTTAAATGTAAATTTTTAGCCTTGAGCAAATTAACCTAAAATTATATTAAATTTTTAGCATATTCGTCATCTCATAGAAGCGTTAACAATTTTTTAATGGATCCCTACCAGTATAAGGATAAGTAGAAATTTAGGCAAAAATAAATGAGTATATTAGGAAAATTTGAAAATTCATGAGTGTATGTATATATGTGAAATTTGCCTTTTATTTAAGTGTATTTAACATATAAACTTAATTTTATTATTTTTGGATATATGTATATACTTTTTTAAAATTTTTAAAGATAGGGATAATTATGTATGAAGAAAAAATCAAAAAAATATTATAAATAGATTTTTTCAGAAGTAGACTCGCTTAGCCCACGTTAACTAGATAACTTTTCTTTTCGTAATATATAATGAAACATTCAAACCATCTATTAGTTATGGCTTTTAATATTACAATTACTATATATAAAAGTAAATGTATTGGATATGTACAAAATTGGTTATAATTAAGACCCGATGATGTAATTTAAATCCTTAAAGGGAAATATATTATTTTTCCAAAGCAAATCATTACATTATATTCAATTCAATAAAATAATATAAAATTTAAGATAATATAATATTCATGGAACCAATATTAATTCAAAAATATTTATTAAAAATAAGTATTTTAATAAAATTCTTAAAACTTATATAAATGAAACTTACATTATTTAATTTTTAATTTTGATTTTATCAACATGTTTTCCTAAATGTATTTAATTATTATATTAATTTGTATCATTTTACAATATTTTTAATCAAGTATTTAAGGGGTGAAAATGATGAAAGTGCTTCTAAAATTATTGATTTTTAATTAAAAAAATAAATATGTAAAAGTATTATAAAATAGCAAAAATTAGTATATTGATTAAATACACTAGAAAATATATTTATTAAGAAAAATAAATAAAATAACTAATGTCAAATCCTTGATCCGTGAAGTAAACTTTGTTACATAAGCATATATAAAACTAATTAAATACAATCGGGGCCTTTGTATTGTAGTATTAAATTTCAACTAATTAACTAATTAAATATAATTGGGTGTTTATGGAAATTGACAAAACTTTTGATGAAAAGTTTTTGGTATACAAGTTTTTGAAATAAAAGAAAATGATATGATATGATAAAAGTAACGATGAAGAGTAAAGAAAAATAAATTTAAAATAAATAGATTACATGTAAGGGGAGTTACGTAGAAATGATTAAAAAGTAGAATACTTGTGCAGAAATAAGTAAAGAAATAATTAGTAGTTGTAGAGAGTAAAAAGTTTTATAGTGTGTATGATAATAATAAAAAACTATCAAGGTAAAACTTTTCGATTTCCATAACTATCTTATTTTTTATCATTTTTTTCATATATACTTATATAACTACTCTACTTTCTAATAATCTTCTATATTATTATCCATACAACTAACCTATCTAGTTTAACTTAATTTTGTACTCTTCATCATTACCTTTACCATATCATATCAATATCTTCAAATTCAAAAAAAATTTTATACTACAAAATTTTATTCAGGAGTTTTATAACTTCTCAGATACATCTTTAAATTGAAAAAGATTTAATTTATAAGTTTTTAGTGTTGCCAAATCCCTTTGGTAGAACCAAAAATATATATATTTTTGGTAGAACCATTCCTTACATATCCACAAAATTTACACCAAATTTCACCTATACACATGAATTTTCAAAAATTCCTCTCATACCAATGAATTTTATCATAATTTCATTTATACCCACTCGGTTAGGGATCCGTTAAATGGGTCGTTAGTCCCCTGTAAAATAAAGAAAATACTCAAGCTCTAATGTAATTTAAGGTTATTTTACTTAAATTTAATTTATATTCAAATAATATATAATTTTATAATTGTAGAATTACTAAAAATTTATTATAATATGAATTTTTAGCTATAAAATCATTATTAGAGATAGACATATTCGTTCTTTCTTAAAAAGTTAACGACCTCTCTAACGGATCTTAACGGTGTGAGTATAAGTAGAATTAGGATGAAAATTTATGAATATAAGAAGAACTTTTAAAATTCACTGGAATAAATCAAATTTCAATTAAAATTTACAGGTACATAAGGAATTCACCCAATATTTTAATTGCTTCACCGGCCAGAGAGAGCACACTACGTTCGCTCGTCCACGCTCATGGGCAGCTAAATCGAATTGGCGGTCTGTGGTGCGCATCAGCAACCAACCATAATCTGGCCCACCCTTGTCTAAGGCGGGCTCAAGCTCGGCCTCCCACCGAGGCAAAGGGAGAGAAGACATTCATCGTCTCGTCTCTCTTGTCAAACGGCCTGAAATTTTCAGGTCTCAGGTCTCTCCCTCCCCATCCCCCTCCCTTTTAGTCAATTGTAATTTGGAATATGGAAGTGGAATGAAGATGTCATCCTTTTATTTCACTCTTCTTTTCTTGCTCGCTTCATAAAACCCGCGGCCTCGGCGTTTTATTGCTAGCTAGGGCATACACGCATTGCTTATTGCAAGGCTTGGGCTCCTCCTTCACATGGTCTCTTCCCCTCGCCCCCGCCCTCACCCCCAACCCCCGCCGCCCCGCCCCGAAGGCGGCAGTGGCACTAGTTTCCCCGCATTTATGCCGTAAAACTTCATCAAACCCTTCTTATTTACTTTTGCTTTCAATTTGCTTTATTTGAGGTGCTCTAGACCTTTCTAACTACCACAGACACGGAATTTGGGATCTATTTTCAGAGTCTATTTGAGCAACGATATAAGAAGCTCAACACGCGCGAAAACTCTACTTCACGATCAAGGCGGCGTGGATTATAGTCTCAAACTTTTTTATTTGTTTCAACTTTCAAGACAGATTTTGCCCGGTAGGATTCAAAGCACATGGAGAACATGCAATATGCCGAGGATCTTATACGGGAATTTCTTCTCTTTAGAGGTTTTACAAACACTCTTCAAGCCTTTGAGACTGAGTTATCCACGGATATCGGTCAAGGCTTTGAAGTGGATAAGATCATGGACTTAGTCTTTTCTCTCTACATACCTAAATTCGAGGCAGAAAAGATGGTCAACCTACTTAGTTTCTTGAAGCAATGCGTCTCATCATCTTCAGAAATGGTTCTTATTTCCACATTATCTAAGCTGGAGGTCTCAATTCTACGTTATTATATCGTCCATGCCTTGCGATCTGGAAGGCAAGACAAAGTTTTAGACTTCTTCGGAGCACACGGAAATAATTTCTTACAAACAAGTGCTGATTGGACGCCATGGTTTGGTGAGCATCTTTGTCTTCTTTTTACATTTCTCTCTGCTGTCTTCTCTTCTAAATTAAATCATAACCAAAGGTTAATTTCATGCAGCTATTCCATATATAAAGAACCCTAATTTGGATCCTCAGTTCCGGGTTTTCTTCTCTAAGGAGTGGATTGATGCCTTATATCTTTCTTTTAGAAATTTCTTAAGTGAGATCTTCAACGGTACTCATATCCTCCATTACGTGGATTCTCATCCTTCTATCCTCATACATGAACTCGATGACATTTTGATGCAATATGATGGCTGAACAAATTGTTAAGACGCTGTGGCTCCTATTGGCCAGTCCTCCCATCTTTAAATTTTCATGGTTTCACTCTTATTATACTTTATGCTGGTGAACCGAGGTCACTTTTTAAATTCTTTTACTCTTCATGAGATTGAAATAAGAAGAAGTGTAAGCAAGATTGTTTTTTTTTTTTTTTTTTTTCATCTATCACATCTTGCAATTGGCAACAGCCCATCAATTGCTACCTGATGACTCTCTGGAGTCTCTTATATCATATTTTGATCTGTGATAACAATTGTAACTCATGCGTTCCTGAATGCGTTTTGGAAATTCTGTTCTTGGACTAAGTCATTCACAAAATCTTTTCTTTAACCAATCCACGCATCCCTGCTCTGTTGAAGATCAGTACTGAAAAGAATACCATCAAGCGCCTCAAGAAAGACATAAAGCAATTGAATGATAAGCTATTGGAGCTCCAGGCCATATTGGAGTCAAAGGAGGCTCAACTTTTACAGCTGAGGAGGTGAGCAGATACTGCTAGTAGCTCTATTCACATGCTACGCATTTACGTGAATCTCTATGCACACGAGTCAATCATATGATATATTTCAAAGTACACAGTTGCCTGAAGTGGGCTTTAATTTGGTGGATGATGCATTGTTTCCGATCTTGTGGATGCTTTTTTTCCTTTGTTGGATGTTGTATGATTTACATCCCCTTGACTTCGCTTACTTGTGATTTTAAAGTGTTTGCGTGCATGTGCTTATTGGAAAATGATTTGCCAATGATGGTCTTTGAATTCATTTTTCAGATATTGCTTTTATGTTATTATCTAATTTGGGAATAATAAAGTTTTAGAAACATAAAAATTCCACCGGCAGGGAGGACAGAGCTTTTTCCAGCTTCACACTTGGTCATTCTATATTGGCTTGAGCAGTTATCTTTCATTTTCTGTGCTGTCTTAACTTCAAAAATTGAAGCCATTTGAGGTCTAGGTTCATCCATAAATTTAGATTGTTAATTAAAACTATACATCTTGATGCTTATACTGCATATGAATGTCCTTGTGTGAGGAAACACAATTACTGATCTTAATTTTTGACCAGACATGATAACATAGCTTGTCACTATGACAGGAAAAATTTTCTGATTCATTTTGTTCTTTTCATCTTTTGTCTTTTGGTTCATTGTGATGGTTCAACTCAGTGCTTCGATGTTAGCAATGGATGTGGATATGCTCAGAAAGAACAGCTCTCAGGTTAATTCACCTAGAGGGATTTCAACAAAAGATCTCGTTGAAGAAAACAATTTTTCATCCAGGAATTTGCACGAGACTACTAGTACCATTTCTTCTTCCCATTCAGGAGATTCAGGAGCTAACACACAGATCCAGGGTGTTTTTGGTCATGCCAAAGGGAGGCATGAATTGACCTCACCTGATCCAGAATATGGTTCAAGATCTTTAGTAATGCTTCCTATTGGAGATGTTAGTTCTGGGAACTCCCTTGTAACCTTTCGAGAAAATCTTTATCCAGGTTTGTGAACAGTCAGCAGGCAGCCAGGCATTCAACTTTAGTTTGTTCACTTGATTTATTTTCATATTAATTATTTGGCAGCATGATTGCTGTCAATGGCATTGTTTTTCCTTATCTTTAATAGCAAGGGGTTGTCATTGATTGCAGGAAAAAGGGGGAAAAAGGTAGAATGCCCTGGGGAAAAAATGTGGCTTTGGTTCCTACAGAACCCTTTTAAACAAGATCAATGAGAACCACGTTCCAGCCAGACTGGAAATTGTGGCCATTGGTGTTATGCACTTGATAATGAATTCCATTTTTTGCCTGAACCAGAAATTTTCTGGTTTCCTAAGGAAATATATGCCATCTTTTTCAGTTCTAAGTCTTAAAATCAGAATCAGAAACTATTCGGCATTTTTTCAAGATTCATTATGTTTTCTCTGGCTGCAGTGCTCTGTATTTAGGTTGTATGGCATCAAATCTAAAAACTGGATTTGTTGCAACAGGATCTAGTGATGAGGTGATCAGAGAAGAAGAATTCCCAGAAGTGAAGGTAGATTTCCAGGTGAGTTTTTCCCCCAATTCATTCATGTTGGCTAGCATGATCACATGGGTGTCATCTAAGCCTACATAGCTAGTTGTGTGGAACTATTTTTTTTCTAAGGTATTTGAAGTAAATTCTCAATTGCCAAATTGGACACCTGTTATTCTTTGTATTCTGTGTCTGTCCATTTGCAAATAACCCAGTTTTTTCATGGGCATGATTTACAGGAAACATTTTTAGGCCACACAGGTCCAATTAGTAGGTGTCGCTTTTCTGCTGCTGGAACTAATATTGCAAGTGCTTCAGTTGATCGCACTGTGAGGTAGTTGTTATAATCTTGTTGAAATTAGGAATATCATGCGACTGTGAAAGAGAAAAACCTAAATGCAATCGGTTATATTTTATAACTGCCTGAATTTTTTTTATTTCTTTCAACATCCAATCATGCATTGTGTTAAAAACTATATATTTAGCCTACATAAAAATTAAATGCATTGAGAACTGCTATAATGAACAATATTAAAAATATAATTATAAAGAACCTTGTGCATTTATACTACTTCTGGATTATATGCAAGTTTAATTGAAATGATTTTTATATCATTCACATATCATTAGAGAAGAACATGACACATGGCTTGGATCTTTAAAAAAATGAAAATATGTTTAAAAAAATAAAAAGTTGAAGTAGTTGTAAAATAAAACCAACTGCGTTGAAGTTTTTCTCACAGTAAAAACTGGTTTGGTTGTTTAAACTTAATCTGTCAAAATTTTGTTGGATTTCATATTGGTAAAGGATTTCAAAATCTATTGTATTTCATATACAGGTTTCAGATTGAAATCTTGTCGAGTTTTCATGTGTTCTGGTGAATTATGGTGAAATCTTAATGTTTTTCATATTTTTGGTGAAGAATTTCATAATCTTATTGTGTTTTTTATGTTGGTTCTGAAGGATTTGGACATATGATTCATCAACCCCAACATCCAGAAATGCAACTATATACTGTGGAGCTGAAGTCATGTCACTTGATTGGGAGTGCAAATCTGACCGATTGGTGTGTTTAGTGGATCAGTTGTCAAGTATCTTAAGTAATATTGTGCTTGTTGTGAATCTTGATTCTTGGAAATGCTATTGTTAAGTTCATAGTCAAATTCTCATTATTCTTGACAATAGCTGCTCATAGGCACGGCTGATGGCGGTATTAAAGCATGGAATGTTGATGCAAAGAGAGTCGTCTGTGATCTCAGCACTACTGCAGCATATCCAAGGTTCCTGCAAAAATGATTTTCCAATTTCCCTCTTTTCTGGACTTTTTTTTTTTCTCTTTAGCTTTTTATTTTGCATTTTTTCCTATTATTGCAGTGTCTTGGACTTGAAATGTAGTCCTGTGGATTCAATTTTTGTCTCAGCTGCTGCATCCAGGGGGTAATTTCTTCATCTTCCACTTCTTTCATTTGCCTAGATTTAATGAGACTTGGTTTCATTTTTCATTTAACTAAGATACTAAAAATCATGTCAATTGGGATCTTGTTTGAGTGCACCATTTTAAAAGAATATAAAATGTGTGAAATTCAAATTTTTCTTGGATATTGACTCAAACATTAAAATTTTATACACTCGTGGAAAACTCATATTTCAAATAGGATGAACACTTTAGAAAGCTAGGATGTTTAATTGAAAGTATGCTGGTTCATATAACAAATAACCAATTTTAATGGTTTGAGGTTCATTCTCAAATAATTTTAATTTTGGGCTTTTTCCAAATATATCTATTACATTCGACCTTAATCCCAAATATACTTACTATGTTTCCAAAATTTCAGATATACCTATTATGTTTGCAGTTAATTTCAAAAACACCCAACCCATGAGTTAATGCTGTTAGTTAATATGTGAAATTACTAATATGCCCATTAAATTTGGACATAATTGAAAAGTTATATGTCATAATGCCCTAACTGCACATGAGCTCTAAATTTGAGAAGTTCTAATTTCATTTTCTTTCTATTTTCTTTTATTTTTTATTGTTCTGTAACAGGGTATTTTGGGTGTTTATAAAAATTTAACGAATGGTTTTTAATGGAATGAGCATTTTTAGGATTAACTGCAAACATAGTGGGTATATCTGGGATTTTGAAAAAGTGGTAGGTATATTTAGTATTAGAGTAAAAAATAGTTAGTATATTTGGGAAAAGCCATTCAATTTTTGTGACCAATATGAGTTTGTTATGGGACGATAGTTGAGTTCCCTGTTAAAGAAATAATGATAATGTTGATAACTGGAATGGAATTTCATAAAAATAAAATCATCAAGGTGGGGCCCAAATGGAATGGTATTACTTTGGTATGTGCACACCACTAGGATACTTCCGTTACATATTTGAGAAGGAATATATGCTGTAATAAAAAAGTTAGGTTATTAAAAAATCAGGGATAACGATGGAAAAGAAGTGGATATAGTCTGGGGCTTTTTCCAAGTAAAAGCAGCATAAAAGATTTACAATTTTTCAACCAAAAGAAACAGGTACTGTTTAACATTTTTGTGTGCAAGTGTGATTTATTGAATTAAACATTGACATGCCTGCAATTATGAGTTACATCTTCATCACACAACTAAAAGAGAATCATAGGGTGTATTTGTTTAACAATAAAATTTTTAAATAATACTTTTCAATCTAGAACTTTTCACTTTTCACAATTATCATATTTTTTAAATCATTTCTTCATATATTTCTATACAACTACTCTGCTTTTCAATCATTTTTACACAACTATTTATACAATTAACCTATCTATTTTCACTTTATTTTATTTACTCCATATTATTACTCCTATCATATTACATTATTTTTTCCCATTTAAAAAACTTTTCATCTTAAAGTTTTATCACTTCTCAAATACATCTATGATAAATAATATTGATGATGGATTCCAAAAGAAAGAAATAGTTTTGAGGGAATTTATTCATTAATTTGTAATTACTGTTCTACAGAGGAAAATGGTTGTCGTCCATGTTTAAAATTGTTGATTTTTTTTTTTTTTTAAATTTTAAATTGTAGGCATGATTTAAGTGATGTTGACAAAATGGGATTTGCTTCACTGACTGTTTGGAATATGAAGACATGGAAAGCTATGGTCTGTACTGTTCCCAGATATCTTATTGCCTAAGTGCAATTCATTGCAAATCGAATCTATTAAACGTAGTGACATCATTGGTCTTTTATGAAGACAGTCCTTCCTCTTGGTAGAGATCCACCGGCAATCACTTCTCTGTCTTTCAATCACAATGGGAAGATTTTAGCAGCTTCTGCAGTTGATGGGATGATTCATATGTTTGGTATCCTTATTTGTTGTTTCCCTTGTTTAGTCATCGCAAATGGTTTAGTTTCATGTCATTTTATTTAATGCAACGAGTGTTGCTATTTTATCCATGTTACGTGAAATTGAGCTTCTACTTCAGCATGGACTGAGTCCTGATGGACAAAAAAGTGAATTTCATTATTTCCTTACTTCCTTGACTAGTTGGAAGACATGTCTGCTGGCTTGCAAATCACAGGTTGGCCTGCTCATGATGCTGCTGTTAGCTCTGTGTTATTTGGACCTGATGAGACTAGTATATTCAGTTTAGGCTCTGATGGAAAGGCAGGTTATCTATTTTCTTCAAATTAAACATGCTTGGATGAGGTCGGCCTCTGCTGAAATTGTGGAATTATGAAATCTCCCATGATTCAAAAAGTGTGATTTTACCTTAGCCTAGGCTTGTCGCTGGAGCCTAGTATTGGTTGGGATGCAAGGAATAGAAGAAGTGACTGCTGCTTTGCTCATGGTTCTCACTTTCTTGAAAGTCATGCTGATTGATTCAAGATTGCATATCGTGTTTTCATTGAATTCAGATTTTGTCATGTGTGAAATATGTGTTTGGGATCAATTTACTTCTGTTTTTTTACATTGGTTGTTTATAACTTTATCCTACTTTGGAATATGGAGGGCATCACTAAAAAAGTATTGGGTGCAGATTTTTGAGTGGAGCTTACAAAACCAAGGACAGGTTCTTTGGTCAAGAGATTGTAGCAGGTGACATCCTGTCCCTGGACCTCTGATGTGAAGTTTTATGTCTAAAAGATTTGATTTACCTGCCTTGACTAAAAGATTGCTTCACATTTGTGCACTGAATTTGTAACACCAGCACGTGGTTGGTTTAACTTTAACCGAGCCATTGATATTTTAGGCATGTTCCATGGAGCCATCAGCTGAATTTCCCAAATAAGATCTCATATATACAAGTGCAATTCAGTCTTCAAATGCCGAAGTTTTGGATTTAGTTGGCTGCTTTGCATTTTGATTATGGTTATGCGAGTTGAATTCCAAATAAAACTGTAGCTATAACACAGCCAACACATTTGTAATCCCTTGGCATCAACTAGTTGTAGCCTACTCTTTTCTCCATGGATAAGAAAGGCCACTAGTACAGCATAATCATTTCTGGTCTTCTCTAAAGAAACCTACCAGTTATGTTTAAAAGGTTAGTACCATTTGGCAGAAATTGGATGCCTTCATTGCAATTTGAAAGCTGGCAGATGTGATGCTAGGTGTTTGCCAAAAAAGAATGTTAAAAATTTTGTCTTATCTTATGCTATTGACTGAACTCATTTTCTGGTCAGGTTCTGCCATCCCGAGAGCACAAAAATCTGTAGACATGAAATGGCACTAGATTTTCATGGAAGGAAACTATTGATAACTTCAGATTCAGTTCGGTCCCCAATCTATCAGGTGATGATTCTTCTTTTTCATGTTTTGGCTGTTAGCTGAGAACCTGGGGAAACAAAGTGCCAAAGAAAAAAACCGTAGGATGATATTTGCAAATACTTGGCTGGATTTTATTCTGAAGAGCTTATTCCTTCCTATTCGAAGGAGATAATGGTGCTGATGTATTGCACTTATTATAGGTGCAAAGTCATATGAATGCATTGAGGACACTGCCACATAGTGGAGCTATAACAACAGTAGATTGGCACCCTACACAACCTATCTTCTTGACAGGATCAGCGGATCATTCTGTTCGAGTTACTTCCATCTTGTGAGCCTACTTTTCAGCAGACTGTGAAGAAAGCAGGCCCATAAAAGTTGGTGTTTTTTCCTTTAGGTTTTTTTTTTTTTTTTTTTTTTTTTTTTTTTTTTTATAAAAAAAAACGAAAATAGCAGCAGCTTCCATACAGCTTGTAGTGCAGCAGGTCCGTACAGCTTTTAGCTTTTACTTCCTCGCTGGTATCAAGATTTTCCTTTGATGTACATGTAACAGTTATTTGTCTTTGATGTGCACCAAGTACTGGTACAGTTTTTTTTTTTTTTTTTTTTTTTTTTTAAATTTTTCTTTTTAAAATTAAAATTAACAATTGAAGAATGTCCTAGCACTTTTTTTTTTTTTAGAAAAAAGAAATTTGAAATAATGTTTGAAGAACATCACGTGAGTGAATTAGAGATTAAATTTTCTTTTAAGTTGCTTGCAAATTTTCCTAGAAATGAAGTCTTGTCTTGATCTTCCGAACCGATGCTAATGGGGTTGCGGGGTTTCATAACTGAAAAGGTGAGGCATTGTGACCCTGGAACGTGTCTTCTTGATGTGCATCGGATCAACAGCCAAAATTAATAGAGGGAATGTGTTCCAAATACCAAAATCAATAGATTTTAGATTTCGAAGTCGTTTCCGGTGGTAATGCCTAATATGATAAGAAGGAAAGTCTTTTTCACGGAGAACACGGCACGAGATTCCAGATCTATGCAGCGGCCTTGTCTTCTTTCTTTTAACATTTCTATTTATTATTATTATTATTATTATATTTTTTTTGGGTACTACGGAATAAATAGTGCGTGGTTGAGGCTTAATAAAATTTTTGGATGAAAAGTTTTTGAATTAACAGAAAATAACGTGATGTTATAAGAGTAATAATGAGGAGAAAAATAATAAATTTAAAATATATAGGTTATTTGTACTGAAAATTATGTAGAAATGATAGGAAGTAAGATACTTATATTGGAAAATGTGAAGAAATAATTAAAAAAATAAGGAAGTAATAGAGAGTAAAAAGTTTTAAATTGAAAAATTTTTGTATAAAATTTTTTGATGGTATTAAAACATGTACATTGTTTACATTATTCTTCTAATATAGAACAATGTGTAAAAAAAAAATTACTAGGTTGTGGCATATTTTAATGTCTAATTATTCTATTTTTTTAATTCTTATAAATTTTAATTTTTTACTGTTATCTTTACATTTCAATATGACCGCCTAAGTTAGTTTATCTTTATTTTTCCTACTTTTAGTTACTCTTTAATTATTCTTTCACTTATTTGAACTTCCTACTTTTAAAGTTTTTTCCCAAACGAAAAGCCTTACTTTTGTTTTTTTTATTAGAATTCAATGGAGAGTTACAAAACACCTCCACACAGCTGGTGGGACTCCAACACGACTGATGGCATTTTGTGCTAGTGGTGTTATCACTAAGCTACGTGCTATGGCCTGGTCCATTCTGATCCTCATTGTCAACGAGTTGATCCGGCGATCCATAGGTGAAAACTCTAACTAAGCAACAACTGGCTAAAACCCATCTTCTCTCGTTAGCTGCGCAAAAACCTATCTCCATTGCAGCGCTAGAGAGATCATGAGCCGCCACGCCGAATTTCCTTCCAGCCACCGTCATCGTTAGTAGACTTCCTTCTCCGATTTCCAAGGCCATCAACGGATTTTCTCCAATTTTAAAATTTTCTTTTCCCATCAGCGTACCTAACGCAAATTTTCTTCCATCTGCAAACTGATCAATCGCGCATCAAGAATTGTTTGCCAGATTTGTAATCTCGTTTGTCGATCCTCCCCGTTGCTTTATGCATCCCAGCTAGGGGCGTAAATAGGGTCGTCCCCGGTCCGAGCCTGCATCAACCCAGACGGATTGCGTAGCGGGTTGTGAACTTTAAAAAATAATTTTCTAAAATCAGGTTCAACCCGATCCGATTTTGCAAATCAGTTTGAGCTTTGTTGAGGGCTTGGTCAACAGGACCTGATTCGTACCAACTGTTTAAGTAATATAATATTATATAATGGGTTACGCTTTAATGTGACGTTCGATAGACGAGATTTTGATTCTTACAAAAAATTTTAATTCATTTATTATATTTAATATTATTTATTTATTTAGAAGACTAAATTTTCATTTTAATCAAGTATTTTTAGATTATATTTGTTGAAAAATATATATTCACGTGTAAATTATGAAAAATTCTTAAATTCATTCACACTTGTATTAAAATGTAACAATGTTTTATAAAATTATTTATTTACATAATAATTATATTTTAGATGTTTTAGATGTTAAATAATTATTTTGAAATTGATATTTTAGTGTTGAACCTTTTTGTTAGTTTGATTTTATAATTTATACACAGGACTCATATTCAATAAAACTAAACAAAAAAAGAGTTTTCAAAATACTATAAATGATGTTGAATATAATAAAAGGTATGAATTTTTATACTAAATATAATAAATAAAGTAAAATTTTTAATTATTATCAAGATTTTAAATATGGAAGCTACTGTACGGAAAAAATGAGTTTCATGAACGGGACCGTTGTATAATATATATACCTTAACAGAGGCATGCCAGGGCTTCCCGACATTCTTCTCTTCTCAGGCAGCGTCCTCCCAGTCACCGACACCCTTTCTCTCGCCACCGCTCGTCGTCTCTCCCTTTAGCTGCCGACGGCCAACGATTTCTCTTCTTCCCTCCTGGTAGCCTTGTTCCCAACGAGTTTTCTTCTTCCCTCCCGATAGCCACACTCTTCCAGCGATTTCTCCTCCTCTCCTTCTCACTTCTCACTTCCCTCTTCCCTCCCGATAGCCTTGTTGCCTGCGATTTTTTTCTTCCTTCCTCTGTCTCCAGTTCTCCTTCTTCTCCTACTCCCTCTTCCAATACTGCCAGCTGTCGATTTCCCTGTTGCCACCAACTGCCGTGTTGCCTTGTCGCCACCGTTGCGCCAGTGCATTGCCCGGTTGCCGTCCTTGTGCTGCTTCTGTTATGCGGCTTGTGCTCCCCTTTGACGAGGTATAAATATATAATTATTTTAATTTTGAAATATATATTATTTGCAATTGTTTAGATTGTTGTATGTTGATTATTTGTATTGATTTATTCTCCAAATATTGATGCGTTAAAATAGTCATCTTTTATGCATTAATCATGTTGTTTGTTGTTTAAAACATATCTTGCAGTTTGGAAATGTGTTTGTGTTTAGTTACTTGATTGTGAAATTTCTGTTTGGATTTGTTGTTATTTGTATACGGATTATATTGGAGAGCTGTTGTGTGTTAATAATTTGTGTTGATTTATTCTCCAAATTGATGTGTTAAAACAGTCATCATTTATGCATTAATCATGTTGTTTGGATATTTAAAACATATTGTGTGGAGTTTGGAATGTGTTTGTGTTTAGTTATTTGGTTGCAAAATTTCTGTTTGGATTTATTTCGTTATGTATGTAACTATATGTATTTTAAACAAGTTGTGCGGATGATAGTTTACATTGGTTAACCTGGTTTTCAACGTTTTCAACCCGAACCGAACTGAACCGATTTCTATAGGATGAAAATAGGGTTGTGTTAAGGTACGAAAAATAAGGTTAGGTTGAAATTTTATAATATGGGTTAGGGTTAAGTTTGCCCCAACCTGAGTCAACTCGCCCAATTTAAGCTCCTAATTCCCAGCCATCAGCGAAATCAATTTAGCCACTGTCTTGTGTCAGGGCATTTTGGTCCATTCAGAAACAGAAATACCAGTGCGGGACCTGCGGGTTATCTTTGTGAAGCTGAAAACCTTCAGGTGTATCTAAACGAAGGGTTAAAACACTAATAAGTTAAAAGGGTTATTTTTGCAAATCACCATCGATTTCCAGCTTCTTTCTCCATTTCCCCACTACCGATCCCTCTCTTTCCCAGCTTCTTTCTCCATTTCCCCACTACCGATCCCTCTCTTTCCTTTTCTGTTTTCTTGACTAACAGCGAACCCTAATCTCGTGAAATCCTTTTTGATTTCTTGAGCTTCATACGAAATCCACTTCTAATTTTAGCATAAACGAAGGAAATAGGGAAATCCTCCTCCTCATCCATCTCTCTCTGCGCCATCACTGCCATTGTGTTTTCTTCATCTTCATTGGTTGAAACAGCGCTACCACCACTGCCACTTCAATATTTAGTCTCCTCTCTTCATGCCACACATCTGAAAAGTCAACACCATTTACAATTTCGACTCTGGTTTCAACCACAGTACAGAGTTCCCGAGTCTTATGAAACTGGGAAGGTAAATCATTTTTCCTTTTGACTTTTTTTCCCCTTGCATTGAGGATGAATTTCCTAGAAATATGGTGAAAGAAAAGATAGATACTGCTGTCCGATGGAATAAATCCACTTCTTTTGTTTCTGATTATTGGAACTATTTGTTTGATGGGGGTTTCTTCAGAGCTAGATTATAGATCTGGACGTGAAATCAAAAGTGCTAGTTATGTCATTTGGTACAGAAATTTTATCAAACATCCTGCATACGGTTGCTAAGAAGGTTGAATGGTTGGTTTTATCTTAAGGTGGGAAATGCTTCATATCTTTCTTAACATTCATAGTTGTCAAAGGCGCGCCTAGGGGCAAGGCGGCGCACTTGGGTGCAGGTTATGTGTCTACACATGTCGCAGGGCATTCTCCTAAGGGTGCACATGGGTTGGGTTGGAAGCCAACCCAATTCCAACCTGTTTTCTTTTTAACCCAACCCAATTTTTAAAACCTTCCAAGCCAAGCCAACCCTAACCCAACCAATCTTAGCCCAATTCAACCAACCCAACCCAATTATGAACCCACTTTTCAACCAAATTGGTCTTAATTACAAATGAATTCAAAAAATTTCAACAAAATTGTATTTAATTAAAGTTATATTTATAACTTAACTTTAAAATATATTCATAAATTAAAATTTACTACTTTCCTGCATATATTAAAAGGAGGCTGATCACGCGTAGACAACTTCATGCAAAAGATTGAAACTGTATTTTTAAATATCTCATGCATGTGTGGGTGCGAGCTCGCTTAGACATTGCATTATGTAAATTTTGACATTTTTAAAATTTATTTGTCATTTTGTTTTGAATAGATAAAATGTCCATGCATTTAGGGTAGGAATCAAGGTGGGTCGACTTGTGAGCTGCCCCAACTCAACCCTATTTTTTACAGGGGTAGGGCAGGAATTTAAGATTTTTTGAAATTGTGGGTCTGGCTGGACCGCTGGACCTCATACTTTCTTATACCATTTCTGACCCATTGACCCCCCTTGACCCGCCGATCTACCTAACTTGGTTCTTCAATACCATTGCTGACTCGTCGATCTATTATTTTGAATGAGGTATGTTTTATTAACCTGTTCTAATATTCATATTTTATTTAATATAATGATGTTTTACTTTGACTATTATTAATATATCGAAGCGTACAAGATTTAAATTTAGGATCTATACGTTTATATGCTTAATAGGTTCATAAATTCTTAAACCATCTTACTTGACCTGCATCTTTACTTGACCCATTGTTCAGATACGGACTCAAAGTTTGTTTTGAGACCTATTGAAGAAAAGTAAGGGTCAAGCCAACATTGTCCCGACCTGGTATAAAAATAAGGGTAAAACACAAATTTTAAAATGTAGGGTCAGAGTTAGGCACACCTTATCCTATCCTGATTCCCACCCCTACACGCATTCATGCGCATTCCAAAAAAGTGACAAAAACTTACTTTTTAAAATTATATGCTTATTTTTTTTTCAACTAATATTTTCTTTTTTACCTATACAAAACAATCTTCTTCTGAAAATTTTAATAATAAAAAAATTCATTTAGTGAAGATTTTCATGAGTAATTTTTAAATTATTATATTTTAATGAAAATGTTCGTTTAAATGATTTGAGGAGTTTTCTTAGTTATAAAATTCTAAATATTTTAATGGTTCACCCGCATTTACATAGACGTGAGTACTCCACTAGAGCATCAAAGTGCTGTACATTTTTCCCAATCTGGTTTCATCTTCCCCAAAGTGCATGCGTCAATTTGGCCATTAGAGCATATGCACGTGGATGGTGCTGATGTAGTGTGCGATTGTGCTGAAATGTTGAGCCTCCTATATCCCAACTGCTTTGCTTGAGATAAACAATAAGGGAGAGCAAGTTAGTAGAGATGGTTTTTCTCGCCATGGTTGTCAAAGATGAAGCTTGTTTGCGTCATTGCAGGGAAGTCGCTTCTTGCTTCCTTAGAGCACATCGTTGTTGTAGCTCTATTTCTTCTCTCTCTCTCTCTCTGTATGTTTTTTTTTTCTTTGGGGGGGGGGGTGGTCGGATGGTTGAAAACATGAAAATGGGTTAGGTTTGGTTTTTTAAAAAAGGGGTTGACGCAACCCGACTTTGTTAACCCAACTTAAAAACGAGTTGAACTAAACCCTATTTTCCCAACCCAACCCTACCCTACCCTAACCCAATTTAAGTGGGTTGGGTTAAACGGGTTGTGGGTTGAACCCAACTCACGTGCACCCCTTCACACTCCTCCAAGTAGCGGTCGGGCGGTTGCCTTATGGGCTTCAATGGGCCAACATTTTTTTAAAAGAAAAATAAAATAAAAAATTGTTAAATATAAAAACTGGGTATGGGCCGTTGTTGGAGTGCTGCAAATGGAAGGGGAAAAAAGGGAACGGAAAATGCGGATGGAGGGAAATCGAAGTTGGAGGAAAATTGACGTTGCCTGTGTTGGAGAGAAAGGCCTCCACGAGAGCTGCTTAAGCCTCATAGTTACAGTATTCTCCTCCTCCTCCTCCTCTACTGCTGCTAGTTCTTCCCTCTTTTTCGTTCTTCTTCTCTGCTGTAGCTTCTTTTTCCTCCTACGCTATCCATTCTTCCCTCCTTTTTTCCCTTCTTCTGCTCCTCCTTTGCCGCAACTTCTGTCTCCCTTTTTTTCCCTTCCTTTTTACTTCTTCCCCACTCAATAGCCCACAGACTCCACACACTGTCTCTGCTTCTTTGGTTGATGGTCGACCTATCTTGTTGCTCCATTTGACCTTTTTTCCTCCATGCTGGCTGATGCCGATGCTGCTTTTTTAATTTGATTTTTATGCTTATTCTGTCGGTTATACTATTGAGTATTGCCTTATGTAGTACCTGCAATTTTTAGACTGCAACCCATAAGCACGTGACATATATAAATGAAAATTTTGGGCCATGAAATTAATAAAATTAGAATTTTATTAATGGCCTAAAATTATAAAGCAAGAAAAGGGAGAATTAATAAATAAAAAAATGATGAGTTAAAGTGTTATTGTTGAATGGAATAATAATAATAAAGTGTATTATTTAATTTTAAATTAATTAATTGATTTTAGTCAAATGGTTTAATTTAAGTAATTAACCGAGTTAAATTAGTTAAATTAATGAATGACCATAATTTAATGGGTTAAATGCATATCGTAGATTTAAGTGATAAAATTTAAAATTTTATGACTCATGATAAGTAAATATATATGAAAAAAATATATAAAAAAAATGAAGAGTAGCCGTACACGTGTGCGTGCAGACTACCAAAATAAAAAAAAAACAAATGAAAGGGCCGAAGCCCTATTCGTGCACAGGGAGAGAAAACAGGAGGAGAGGAGAAGGGGAAAAAAAAGAATGAAGAAGAGGAAAGATGAGAAGAAGGGAGAGGAGGGGGAGGAGAAAGGATGGTTGCTGCTACTGCCGTTGCCGCCGATCATCCCATCACCGGCCGGAGGTAAGGAAGATGGTTTTTTTTTTATTTTGATTTTTTAAAGAAATTCCTACCAAATCATGTTCAAAACATAGTGCTTTTGCTAGAATTATATAGATTTATATGTATGGAAATGGAATCATGGGAAAAGAGAGGAGACTTGGTTGCACGATGGAAGGAGAAGGGTATGGTTTTGAAATTTCTTCCTAAAATGGGTAGAAATCATGAGAATTTTCGTAAATTCATGCAGATCTTCATTTTGGGAGCCGAATAATGTATATGGAATGTGAAAATTAAATCCTATGCATGAATTCGAAATTTCAAGAGTTGAAAAGCTCTAATATTTTTGCCCCGAATTGCTGTATAATGTATTTAAATACTGTTGGGATGTATTATTTGCAAAAATTATATGTATAATTTTGGATAGGAAAGGAAATTCGAATTTTCATCATACCTTGAACGTAGGGACGTCCTAAAAACGTGGCCTCGGCATAGGGCTTTTGTACTTTTTGTGTATAGGATGATTTATAAATAATTTTGAATCCATTTGGATGTGGAAATTGGGTGGGGAAAAAATGAGGGCAGGTGGGTATGTGTTGCTGCTTGTAAACATTAAATTTAGTAATTTAATTTTATACGAACATGGATTTAGATCAAAATATACAAATCTTTGAAGCCAAAATGTAGACATATATGATAAATGAAATTGGGAAGTTAGGAAATTCGTATGGAGGTATGAGATTTCTTTAAACTAGATGCATACGAGGTGAATTTTATATAATTTTCTTATTAAACAAATATGAAAAAAAAAGAATGAATGAATAAGTGACAATTGTATGACATGTATATGAATGATTGGAGGGTTAAAAATATTAAACTTATTGTATTTAAATTATGTGAAAATAAAAGGAAGAAAAATCCCTAAATCTTGAAGCTTAAAGCTCACTTATCTAATTGGCCAAAGTTGGGCAATGTATGGGTGATGAATTTGATTTTAAAGATGGCTACTAAATGATTAATTTTAGTTTTAGAAGCACGATATAAAATTTATTTGTGATAAATGGGTGGTTAAGCAAAATTGTAATTATTAAAAATATATATACATATATAAGAATTTCAAGTAAGCCTAAATGAAGGTTAAATTTAGGCAGGAGCATAAATGATGAATTTGACTATAGTAAATGAGTTATAATTATTATTTTGAAAAAAAGTATAATATGTATAAATGATGATGGAATGATAAATTATAAGTTAGATAAATGGAGGTAAAGAGAAGTTGGGGAAAACCCAACATTAAATTGAGATTATGAGCTTGGATATTAATTTTTAGGCATTTAATTATTGTATTTATATAATTAGGATTAGTTTAATGATTAGATGATGAGGTATTATATGTTAAGCTATGAGTGTTGAGATTTAAGTGAAATAAACCAGTTAATAGGTTGTTTGGCCATGAAAACATATTTATTAGATTAACTCATATGCTTTATGTAAAAAGGAAATAAAAGTGGAATGAAGTTAAATAAATGATGCATTTTAAGCAAGTGAGAGAGTTAAATAAGAGTAAAATGGAATAAATTATGAAATCAAGGAGCATGTTGGGTGATTTAAACGATCAAGTTACTTGAGTTATTTTTCAACGGGTATTTAAGATTTAATGGTCATATTTTGAGGGGAAGTGGAAAAAAGGCTGTAAAAGCTATCTTAAGTTGAAATGACCTTACAATATGAAATGTCATTTATATATTGAGTGAAAGGTCTATTATTCCATATGTCTTAATTTATATATTAAATGCAAAGTATGCATATATGAGTTATCTAAGTGTATTTTTGAATACAAAAGGATGAAGAGGCTTTAATAGCCCATAATACATGAAATTTCAGATATGATATAGTTGAAGATTTATAAATTCTAAGTATGAAAGATCTATAAGATTAAGATGAACTTAATTTTTACGATGGCGCTATGTTAAATTTCATGTATTGATGTCTTAAATGAGGATAAGATGTTTATCCAAGTGTGAGGTGATTTTTTGATGTGTGTAAGTCATATTGAAAGGATTAAACTAAGATTTTAAATAAAATGGAAGGAACTAAGATATATTTTTGGGTAAAATAAGGTTATTAGTTAATATGTTAAATGATCTTAGTTGTTATTAGATAGTTAAATTGAATCAAATGATTGAGATTTTAAAGAAAGAAATGTAAGTAATGGGGAACCCAGTGAATGTGTCAATGCGGGTGACCCTATTATGTGTAAGTGAGATCTAAGTTGCGGTAAATGAATTTACTATTTGAAAATGTGAGTTTTTATGGAGACAAAATGAAAATGGAATATATTAACTTTTAAGTTGTATAAATAGTGGTAAAAGCTATACTAAGCTTATATGTTCATTATGTGTTATGTAAAAAGTTAAAACTTGAATTGCAATTATTAGTTAAGTATTAAATGCAAAGCTAATGCAATTTATAAGCTTATTCAAAAGCAGGTTAAATGTGGGATGGTATAAAAGTTTAAATTGCTTGGAAAGTAAGAAATTTCAGGTTCGGTTCAAGTTTGAGTGTAAAGGGTATTTCAAGGGTAAACTTGTATGACTATGGTTCACCCAATTCGAAAGTATGGTTAAGTTAAAAGGGAGTTAGGAACTTTGGATAATGAGATTTCAAGTTAATGAATACTCAAACTCCATGTCCAAAGGTCTCGAAAAAGTATATAGTTAGATTCATAATTAATCATTGGTTAAATAAATGCTTAGATGTATTCTTTGTTGGCTATAATAGGAAGGGGTAAAGGAAAGATGAAGGAAAGTATAAAGGAAAAATGGAGGAATGCCAAAGGGAAGAGGTAAGCAAGCTCTTAAAAATTTTTTTTGTTCGAAAGAATTTTATGTTAAGAAAAATCTGTTATTGCCTTTTTATTTCAAGAAAGGTTATTTGCTAATGAGTTTGTTTTATGTAAATATTTCTTTAAATTGACATGCATTGAAAAGGTACTTAAGGATGACCATTACCCTGTGCATAGGTTTTACAAAAGGAACGTGTACTTGAAATATTTTTACAACTTGATTTTCATATACAAACCTTCTTATCATGTTGAGTTGGCAAAACTTAATTCATGTCATAAATGCATAAAATGTACGCATAAGTGGAACTCATGCATGAGGCTTTGTCAAGGTTGTAATTGGACAGGTAGTCCGTTCTTGACGTTGCCTAGTCAGTGCGTCCGACGTATGGGCGGGTGATCACTTGATAAGTGTCATCTGTCAAACAAGGAATAAGTCATGAAATGATGCATGTGTGTGCATTCATCTCATTATCACACATGTATAATGAGATTTTAAGAGTTCTATGATTTTGTTAATGCCACTGGTTTTGAATAGTACGTATTTTTTTAAATGCTTGCTTACTGAGTATTTTATACTTATTGTTTTCAACTAAGCAGTGAGTGCAGATGATACAAACTTGACAAAGAAGAGCCTTCACTGCTAGTTGAGCAGTGAAGGTATAATTTTTTTAACGCTTTTGGTATATTGGGAGCCTTGGATGTAATTAGTATAAATTTGAGTATGTTTTATATTTAAATGCTTTATATTGATGTTAAATGTAATCATTAGCTTTTGTAATTGCCCAAATGTCCTAAATACAGACGGCATG
The DNA here is from genome assembly GCA_035584095.1 of Annona squamosa. Taxonomy (NCBI): domain Eukaryota; kingdom Viridiplantae; phylum Streptophyta; class Magnoliopsida; order Magnoliales; family Annonaceae; genus Annona; species Annona squamosa. The sequence goes on along the minus strand of JAXCLR010000001.1, from coordinate 94,254,056 downwards.
CTGCCAGATTTTAGTGAAGAAAATGGTACCAATGTAGGTTCTAAATAAAAGAAAAAAAAAAAAATTCAGGCTGACTTCCTGGCACATTAGGAAAGCTTCCGCTCATATAAGCAATGAAACTTTGGTTTCATTTACGGGCTTCACCACCTAAAAAGATCTGTGGAGTAAGGTACCACGCAGTGTGGTGCGCCCACGGGTCGGGGACGCTACACCTTATGCTGCTGTTTTTTGTTTGATAATATTTTACATTTATGATGTTTTTTAATTTAATTTAATTTAATTACTTGTTGCTATGCTGCTGTGTTGCTACGTGCCATCGTGCCTGTTGTAAATGGAATTGTTGTTTCAACTTTAACTTCATTAAATGTTGCTGTTGCTATTGCTGTTGTTGTTGTATGCCTATTGAGTATTGAAATGAAATTATATTTTGTTAGTTTAAGTTTTAACTTCATTAAAATGTTTCTACCGTTAAAATTTTTGAAAATGGAATTATATCTATGTTGTGTTAAAATGTTGCTGCTGCTATGGCCCCTAACTCATTAATTTTGCATTTTTGCTTGTTGCCATTAAAATATCTTTGTTTTGTCAAATAGATACTTGTTAATATATGAATGATGAACTTTGAATTTCTTTTGCATTATGAATCTAATCTACTTTCGAATTATTTTAATATATTGAAATGAGATTTATGATTGCTGTATACTTGTATGATATGTTTGAATTGATTTTTGTTCTTGATACTTGCAGGTGTGCATTTGTTTGACTTTTAGAATGTTAATATTATTTTCTTAGTCACTAGTTTTAGGTAGTGCTATTTTGAAAAAAAAATAATACAAAGCGCACCTTGCTTTGGTCAAGCCTGCGCCTCGAATGTGCACTTTGCGCTTTTGACAACTATGATACATGTGGATTTGAGATTGAAGGCTGTGTGTAACATATGGCAATTGGATGCTTGGTGTGGGAGGGGAAGATGGTAACCTTGTAAATTCATTATTCTAATTTGCATTATTTTCGACGTCCAAATGTTAGGTTTTCAGCTTATGAATCTGTCATAGATTTTACATAGGTTGTTAGTATAGTAGTTCAAACCCAAAAAAACATGGATGAAAGTGATTAAACAGGATATGAAAAAGTTAAAGGTTAATGAAAATTTAGTTTTTGATCATAAAAAATGACGCAATAGAATCCATGTAGTTGACTTCACATAGGTGGGAAACAATTGATGATGATGATGATACTGGTTCAATCTAGTTTTCAAAAACAGTTGAACTTGTTGGATTGGGACAGGTCCAAGTTTTCACTTACATGTTCAATCGGCTATATGTTCAATTGGGATCTATAATTCCCAGATTTTGTATTAAACTTGAGGTTGAGGGTGAGATGTGAGGCAAGTGCCTCTCCTCTCCTTCACATTGCTTTCACATCGGAAGAAGTATAAAGATGTGGGATTTCCAGGACTTGATTTTCTTCCTTTCTTCCCTTGGCATCAACAAGTAATTCAAATTCTTGACTTTCTTCTTAAAACTCTTTTTCTGTTTAGGTGAGGTCACAACATATCTCATACAAGTAGAAATAGTAGTAATTTTCTCCATTCGAGATCGTGCAATTAACAAACAATGTCGTCGTCAGCATTTCTGCATCAAAGGCAGCAACAGCAACAGCCTTTGGTAAACCCTTATCCTCTTTCTCCTCGACATCCTCTGGCGGGCAGTGACGCGATCACTAGTTTCATTCCTTTTCTCAACCGCACTGGCCTTTTCATCATTTTAACCCTCATGGTTCTTTTTGGAGTTATCTTCCCCTGGCTGGACCATGGTGCTCCCACTATCTTTCTAGATAATAACAATGGCAAAGCCTCTCTTTCTGCTGCTGCGAAGTGGCATAATTACACGCTTGCTGAGGCAGCAGCTTTCGTTGCAAAGAATGGGACTATCATAGTGTGTGCTGTTAGCCAGCCATATCTGCCCTTTCTTAACAATTGGTTGATCAGCATCTCCAGACAAAATCATCAGGATAAGGTCCTTGTAATTGCTGAGGACTATGCAACTCTTTACCAGGTGAATCAGAAGTGGCCAGGTCATGCTGTTCTCGTCCCACCTGCGCCCATTGATGGACTTACTGCCTACAAGTTTGGTTCTCAGGTTTGCTGCTCCCTAGCTCATATAATCTTAAGTTCCCTTGTTTTGGGTCAGAAGTGTCATATGCCTGGTGGTGGGTGACTGTGGCTTTACACTTTCTGCTGTGACACACTCGAGAATATGTCAGTGAACTGTAATTTCCTGATTTTATCTTATTTGACAGGGATTCTTCAATTTTACATCCCGCAGGCCCCGTCACCTGCTTCATATTTTGGAGCTCGGGTACAATGTCATGTATAATGATGTTGATATGGTCTGGTTGGCAGATCCTTTTACATTTCTCAAGGGAAATCATGATGTTTACTTCACTGATGACATGGCTGTTGTGAGTCTAGCATCCTTTCTTTTTTAAAATATCAGTATTGAAAGTAATTTTAATAATGCTATCATGAACCAATCTTAAGAATGAAATGAACCATATTAACATGATGATACCGATTCTGTCATAACCCCTGCCATATTGGTCGCTATGCTCTTTGTTTTGGCATCAACAGGTGAAACCTTTGGATCATTCTCATGACTTGCCACCTCCAGGGAAGAAGGGACGTACATATATTTGCAGCTGCATGATTTTCCTTCGCCCAACAAGTGGTGCAAAGAAGGTGATGAAGAAATGGATTGAAGAACTCCAGGTTCAGCCATGGTCCAAGAAAACCAGGTCTAATGACCAGCCTGCATTTAACTGGGCTTTAAACAAGACTGATGGTCAGGTGGGTTCTTGGATTATTTGATCCATGTTAACAGTTTTGCTAAAAATAAATAGTAATAGATTTTCTTTCAATTTATAGGCTATAAGTTGAGGAAATTGATGCGGAAAATTTAACCATAGATCTCTTGTTGCACACGGGTAATCATTTTTGTTAACTCGAGTTATTTCATCCATTTGGGGGTTTTATGTGACGATCACCGTCATTATTGTAACATTGTTGCTTTAGCACTGTATGAATTCCAAATCATTAACATCATTACTTTAGTTGTTCATGCCAGAACTCATTGATGGAAAATTTAACATCAGTTGCCAGATCCCTTGTTATGTCATTCCATAGTATCGAAGACCTCATTTTCTGTTAGACTTTTTTTGAAAAATTTTCATCTCCATCCTTCATGTTCCTCCTTTGCTGTGTTGGAGCCTTTGCTTTTTTGAACTTGCTTTTTCTTAGGTTCTGAATCAGTCATGCAAAAACTACCAGAGAGCACTCCAGTCCAGTTAATTAATCTTGATTCCAGGGATATCTATTTCCATCCTCGTCTTTCAACTGATCCAATTTATGTTTTCGTACCAACCATGTTTAATTTATCCCATTAGATTGTCAGTCCACAACCATTTTTTGTTCCTGGGAGCATGGTGGGTCTTTTTGCTTTCCTATGGAATTTCATATAATAATGCTTTTATTAGTCCACGTTTTCATGAGCCAGTGATCCAAGATTTCTTATTAAGGGACTTATTTTGACTAATCTTATCTCACTATTTTTTTTTTGTCCAATTAATGAAGATGTATCCTAAGACGAAGATTTTTGCTTTATAATCTGGCCACCTTGATGATGATGTGAAATCCACTCTTTCCATTACATTTAGAATATTTTTATTTTTATTTTTATCTAGAAGACCAAGTTTCATCCAACTCAAAGACGTGCATGGACCCCCTAATGCATATGTGAATGAATCTTAGCATTTTTCATAAGTTACAGATAATTTATATTTTTAGGCTAATACGGCCCACCCACGTCGCTAACCAAGATGATTTTTGGTCCCATAATAAAACTAATAACATTAAATAATGTGAATAATTGGTTTTTGATTGCATCATCAAAATGGATCCCATCCATGGGGTTACATGAAAAACTTTGGTGTTACACCGAAGCAGGACCCTACTTCAAACAGCGGGTACAACAGCAAAAAAAAAAATCTTGCTATTTGTAAAATATGCAGCTTCGGAAAAGAAAGTCTGCTAGATCCTCTCTCTCTCTCTCTCTATAACCAATTTGGCTTGTGGCAATTACATACTTTTTTACTGCTGTTGATTTTGGTTAATACCATGTTCTTTTTCATACAGTTTTAGTGCTGGAATAAAGAGGTTGGTACCACTAATTTTGTGTGTGTGTGTATTTCCTTTTGAGAGCAGATTTGATCTGTGTGTTAGAAGATCAGTTACTAAACTAGTATGATGGTTGACCAGTGTCATTACTGTGGCTTTTGATTTTCTGGCCGATTTCACTAATTGACAGGTTTATTCAGATCATAGTTAACATGCTTAGGTTTGGAATTGGGATGACAAAACTGTGATTTCTATAATGGCATAATTGGGCTATAACCTATGTAAAATCCAGTTGTAGGTATATCACTTCAGTACTCCTCGAAGAACTTTCTTTTGGTCTTTGTAATTTTTTACATTTAGGAGCTGCCCATTTTTAAAATTGTGAAATGGCAAACTCGATCTCTGCAAGACCCCTTGAGCCCTGAATCTGAAGTAAAACCTCCTGCCTAGACCCCAGGAAATTGGGATGACTGGAATTTGGAGTAAATCAAAGAATTATTTCTTGTTGGTTTCTTTGGAGACAACCTTCTGTATTTTTTAAAAAAAGACAGCGAAGAAAAAAGTTCTCTTTTTCTTTTTTCCTTATTCAATACATTCTGACAATTGCAGGTGGATCTGTATCTGCTGCCCCAGTTTGCATTCCCATCTGGAGGACTATACTTCAAGAACCGGACATGGGTTCAAGAAACCAAAGGAATGCATGTGATCATCCACAATAATTACATCACTGGTTTTGAGAAGAAGATAAAACGGTTCCATGATTTTGGCCTTTGGCTGGTAGATGACCATGCCAATGAATCACCCCTTGGAAGATTATAAAATTCAGTGGAAGGTAATTTTTTTTTTTGGAATCTCTTTTCATGGCAAAAAATCTGCTGTATCAGCATAATCGTAGACGCAGCATGTAGCTTATTAGTCAAATTTGCGTGAGATTTGTTCATTTGGATAGTAAATGTAAATGAAGAACTTTTTGTTTTTTGTTTTTTTTAATTGAACTGTGGTCTATGCGTAGATAGTATACTCCTGGATTTTGTAGGTTATTGTTGCTGGAATGTGTCTCTCATTAACATTTTCATATTTGAGCTCAGCATTAGCGCAGTTGGTTATTGCTGTTGTCTCGTTTCTGGCCACATGCCAGCAACTGGGATTCGATCCGGTGTGAGGGGGGTTCCATCTCCCATTTTCAGTGGTGTCTCCTGTAGATTTCGTTGTTTGGTTTGCATCTGTTGAGCAAAAATTGGACAAAATTTTGTGCTTGATGATTAAGTGGTAAGATAGAATATGAAAAGAAGAAAATAAAAATGCAGTGATGGGCTTATTTATGTACATGGAAACGATGAAGGACAGGAAAAAGTAAAACAATCACATTGGCCAGTGATGCACAACTAGCTGTGAGCATGTAGTCGGGTGGTCGGTCATATCCTCGAACGAGTTCGCTGGAGTGCTTATATATATACATATGAATGTAAATGTAGAAGACTTTAAGAATTAACGCTAGTTTGGTGCCTAGGTCCTGCTCTGGTGAAACTTATTATTAGGTTCCCGCTTAGATGGGGCTTTTGATGGTGACCTTTTACGACCAACCAGTCGTTAAGAGCGGCTGTTTTCGACCACTTTGTCCCAATCGTTCCATTGAGAAACAGCCAAGGGATTCATAAACAAACAGCGTGGGATGCGTTTTCGGGAAATGAGCACTGATAGAAGAGGCATTTAACACGGATGAAAGTTTGCAGTGAGCTCCCCGCTTAGAGACGGAGATGAAGGACGGGGTGACGATGCCGCTGGCGATCGCTCGCAATCCCAACTCACATCGGCGCGATATTACCTAGGGAGAAGAAGGATGCGTATACCAACACCATATGCCTATGGCCTAGTCCTCCTCATGATTGTCGTTTGATTTGGATGTTCGTCGAAAATGAGCATCAAGCAAAGCAGCCAAGGTGATGAGCACAGCAGCAACAACCGCCTCCCTCTCTTGTCAACCGATTTCTCTTGTGCGGTTCGACTGAGAATCAAGTTTTAATCGAAGGGAACCCAAACAACAAAGAACGAATTCCAAAATGGAACTCCCAATCCAAAGGCTAAATCAGTTTTATGAAAACTAAATTTTAATTAATGCAGCTGAATATCTAATTTTAGTCGAAATTTTGAAATTGCAGGATTCCAGCCATGCTCATTTCCAAAAATCATTCATCTGCGCAAGCAAATTGAAAATCGAAATAAGTTACTGTGAACAGGAGAGATGGGAATTGGCAGTGGGGATGGAAAAGGAGAGCTGGGTGAAACCAAATGCGTCCACCTTCGAATCTAGCCACTAGACTCTGTTCTTGGGTGCGGCCCATTCGTCGAAGAAGAGCCCGAGTGGCGGCTGCTGCTGAGGCTCTCTGCTGTCGGTTCTATCTACTTCTACTAATGCTGTCGCTGCTGCAACTGAGAGTTTTAACCGCTAGACAAAATGGAGGAAACCCGGTTCATAGACCTCTGAGACACATGTCCAGACTTGAATCTGCAATGCTATTTAGACTCCTCGTTTGATGGCATTTTTTGTCCTTAGTTCCTCAGAAGGTTGATAATAGGCAGGGTTGGTTTCTTCGTCTTTGCCTCCTTAAAAGATGGGCAAGCTTTGTGATATGGCTACTGTGGAGAGTTTAGAGCTGCCGGCGAGAAGGGAGGGAGGTCGCTCGAGAGAGGGAGAAAGGAAAGGCGAGAGAGAGAGAGAGGACGACGAGAGAGGAAGATGGGCAACAGGTTTGGGCCGTTTGGCATGACAGGGAGGTGTTTGTAAAATTTTCATAGCATTAAATGCCCTTATCAACGCAGCATTTGCAAAAACAGCATCCAACGGCTGTCAGCAACTCTGCTCGATCCAACGGTCAGCACAGACGGTCGAAAATAAGGGTGCTAAATGATTCTAGTTTAAAATCTAATTGACCTCATTGTTTAAGATCGTTTATTTTATAATATAACCATAAATCATTACAATGTGAGACTTGGATGTATGTATATCAAGGCCATTTGCAAATGCATCAGAATATTATAGTAATTTGTAGAACCATTTCACCTACGTAGGAAGAATGTTTTAGATGGTTTAGGTGTTGAATTAATATTTTTTTAATTGAGATTTTTGTAAATATGCTTATGGGGTTTGATCAATATTACATTCGTGTTTCTAAGTTTTGCCTATATTGAAAATATACCTATAAAATTTGCATTAAATTGCAACCGTACTCCTTTCGTTAGAATGCCGCTAGAATTTTTTGTAAAATAATGATAATGTCTTTTAAGCGAAGTGATACGCTTACAAATTTTGCAAATATTATAAGCATATTTGCAAAAATCTAAAATAATACTATACATAAAAATATATAAAAAAATAAAATAGCCAATATGTCTATAATATTTGAAAATTGTAAGTGCATCAGTTGGCTCAAAGGGCATTTTCGTTATTTAACAGAAAATTCTAATGACGCCTTAACGGAAGGGACACACACTTGCAATTTCATGCAAACTTTATGGGCATATTTGTAATATTGACAAACTTAGGTACACAGATGCAATATTGGTTAATCCGTGTAAGTATATTTACAAAAATTTCTTTTTAATTTGATGTAAAAATTAAACAATTTTATATGTTAATTTTACACATCTTAGTTGGGACCTATACTTGTCTTGGATTGGAGGAAATTTATATATATATATACACACACACTAGAATTTAGAGAAAACTTATTTTGGTAGTTAAAAACAAACTATTTTAAATATAATGAGTAGAGCGGATTTAACACCATTATCAATATGGGCCCAAACGACACCAATATCACTCAAGTATAACACCAGACGATGACATGAACCCGATTATTTCGTGAGTTCAGGATTAAAACATTAAAAAGGACACTACCAAATCAAAGCGAGTAGTCCTCGTTAGACGTTAGTGTTTGGCATAGCGATCTGATCAATTGATGAGGCTGCAGAAATGATCACTGTAGGTTCTATGCCTTTTAATTGCAAATCGTTCTTCTCCACGCCCATGTTTGCTTCTTCGTGGCCAATTCCCTTCTTTTCTCTATACATGCAGTACACCACTAGCTGAAGCATGCATAATGGGGAACCCACCAGATTAGGAGTCTGCATGCATGCAATTAATGTACGTTCAACCAAAGATATTCATCGATACAATAAATTTTTTTTTTCATATTTTATCACATCACCGAATTATTTATTTATTTATTTATTTTAGGTAATTAATAACTAATGCATATGATGTATGTATCTCATCGTAATTAATTAATATTATTTTAATGTTCTTGTAACTAACCGCAAGGAGTATGTCGTGGCTGAGCAGTCCATAGAACATCCAAAGCGAGCTGGCCAGGAAGGAGAAAAGGGATAGGTAGAATGGCATGAATTCCACGCTCTTTGTTCGCACCACTTGTCTCTGCAAACATATGTACTTAGATAATACTCAAGTACTTAATTGGTTTTTATAAAAAAAAAGTACTTATTTCTTTCTTTTTTTTTCCCGTGAACATACATTCGGATATCGGGCTTTTTTATTTTTTATGTAATCGGGTTACATAAAAGCCTTTTTATATAACATTTTCAAAATTTATGATTTTGATACTCAAAAATCCAATCCATTTAAAGTATGTTTGGATGATAAATATAAAAATTTTCAAATTCAAAACTTTTCAATCTAAAACTTTTCATTCTTCATAACTACACTATTTTTAATTATTTTTTCACATTTTCTCATACAACTATCTCTTTTTTCAATCATTTCTACTTAATTACTCGTATATTTAATATATCTACTTTAACTTTATTTTATTTACTTTTCTTTAGTACCCCTACAATGTTATATTATTTTATATCGGATCTGCTTCTATGTTACTGGGTTATATAAAAGTAATTCCATATAATCTCCTCAAATTTTAAGATTTTGATGTTTTATGAAAATTTTAATTTATTTATTGTATTTAACGTAATTTGTTTAGTTATGAGATCAAGTTTCATCTAATTCTAATATGAACATAGGCCACATTTGCTCAATGAGTATATTTTTGTGTAAATTAGGAAAAATACTTAGATACATTTATATATGTATTGAAATGTAATAATACTTTATAAAATCATTTATCTATATAGTAATGATATTTTAAATATTAAAAATACTACTTAAAAGTTGATATTTAATATTAAATTATTTTATTACGTTGATTGTACATATGTGTAGATAGGACTCTTATATAGAGTGTGTACATTTGCCTAAAAATAGGTAGAATTATGTATAAATTTTAAAAAAAATGATTGGATTTATTCGTAGATATACTAGAATGTAATAATATTTTATAGAATTATTTATCAACATAGAAACGATATTTTAAACAATTTAGGTGGTGAAGATACAACATTAAAGTATATATTTAACATTAAATAATTGTATTATGTTAATTTTCTATACTTATAAATGAGGCTTATGCACTGTGATATTAGATAAATAAAAGAGTTTTCAAAGTATATATTTAACATTAAATCATTTTATTATGTTAATTTTATGCACTTGTAAATGATGTTAATTTTATGCACTTGTAAATGAGGCCCATGCACTATAATACTAGATAAATTAAAAGATTTTCAAGATACTATAAACGGCACTAAATACAATAGATGGAATGAATTTTTCATTAAGCATTATGGTATTAAAAACGATAAAGTTACATAAAAAAGAAGTTTCCTAGAAGCATTTCCGTTCAAATATAGCTTTATTTGGGTAATGTCCGCAGCACGAGATGAGAGGCTGAAGTTGCCGCAAATTTACTTCTTCTATAAATTGAGGTGATTTATTTTCTAATTTAAAAAAAGAAATACATAAACAAACACTTACCATAACCCCGAGAGGAGATGCGTACATGGATACAGATGCTACTAACCCGACGAATCCAACCAATAACTTTCGATGTTTATGATCATGCAAAGCAAAACTTGATACGAACATAGTGGTGGAAAATGCTGCAACTACAACCGCCGTCATCAAGCCAACCATCTTCTGCAAAGTTTATTAATCTCCCAATAAATTAAACAAACATACAAATAAATTCTTCAAATATTTTCTAGCGAGATATATTATCAGTAGCAAGTTCATAACTATATATATAGTTACTACTTATGATCTCTGGAGAAAATTGGCTAGAGATGGAAGTAATTGAATTACGCATTGGATGCCAGTTGCCATGGCAAGTTGTCATCATCGTCTGTTAATTAACTCTGCATCATGGAGAATAATCGATTGAAACAAAATTGTATGTTTTTAATTGGCAGTAGGCCAGATAGTAGTGTTAATTAGAAGTACATGTACGCATTAAGTGATTAGGAAATGAACTAGTAATGAACTGATAATTAATGTCACTTGCCTTTTTGTCAACTGTAACAAACCAAAAGTAGATGATTATGAATGCAGACTCGAGAAGAACCCCGAAGGCATTGATGGTAATAAGCGGGAAATTCTCCCACCCAGTACTGACGACCGGCAAACCATACCAAGTGTAAAGCAGCGAGTTGAAAAGCGCAAGAACATAAGGAATGCATGAAAATCCCTCTGTACTTCTCTTCTTTATAACCCTTATGAAAGTTAATCTGGAGAGAGCAAATGAATCTCTAAATATATTTGCGTGCGGGTGTGAATTAATTGCAGATCAAATTAAACTCAAGATGTTCGTGTACACCACATTCAAATTAAATTCTGCACATGAGCATGAATTAAGTCAAAGTATGGCGATTGCATGCGCATATATACAGATTACTCATGTGTGGCCCCCAGCGGCTTCTTGATCAAATGTCGGAGGACCATTTTTCAAAATCTATTGTTGCATGGTATGGTATATATGCTAGCTGTTTTTGCTCTCACCTGGTGAATGATGTGTGTGTGCGTGTATGCCACTTACGACGAAGTTAGCATTTTCAGCTAGATAAAAGAATTCAAATGTTAAAAAAGGAATATTAATTATGTCATTTATTTGAGTTTGGAATTACATTGGTGCTGCATATAACAACAAAGAAGCAGCATTTCCTGCGCACATGATCAAAGGGTCATCGTAAGGAAGGGTTAAGAGGAGGAGGAAGATATCAGAATGAAAGTAAAGCCTAGCTAGCTAAATAGCTGAAGAGGCGGTTTGGAATTGTTACTAAGGGAGTACGTACCCATGATTCCAAAAGCCAAGCGAAGAGCTTCTCCCATATCCTTATAATGTCCAATCTAGTTTCCACGTACGGTTGAGGTTAGTGTTACACTTGAACTTGTGCTTGACAATGGATTGGAAATGAAGGGCTACATATAAATAGTGCAATGGTAGCTAAGCTGGATCGGGCATTAAGTAATCCACAAGCAGATGGCATGATGATTATAAATTAAATGTACAGTGGGAGAATCACAATAGATAGAGAATGGGGTTGGTGGTACCGCCAAACTTTCTTGTAGACTAGGGCTGTATATAATAAAATAATGCAACGGTATTAGCTAGGTAATTAATATTGTAAGGAATAAAGAGTATATATCAAAAGAATTCATGGTATTAAATCCATACCATCACCGGTTAGATTAGGCATCCAGCTGTGAATACATTAATTCAGGGTAGCGAAGGCGTTTACGGGGTGAGTTCGAATGAGAAGGTGGCCTGGTCCCGCAAATTAAGGACCTTGAATTAGTTGGCTCATAAATGCTGTATGAGTAGGGAGATTTAATTGGTTGGGACGTGCATGCTGCATGATTAGTCATACATCACTCACTGCATACAAGCTGGAATCAATTCCATGGTTGGCATTTCCTCATAACTTGGAGAGAGAGAGAGATATCTCTACATGTGAGAGAGGTAGAGAGGGAGAGAGAAAGGTGGATTAATACTAAATTAACAAGAGAATTGAAGGTGCAAATTCCTGGCCGTGACCCAACGAATTTCTTTTTCTACTGCGTTAATATATTATAAGCTGATTAGCAGTACTAGTTCTGGGATTAAACATCGAGAAGTGGCCCTGCTCAACTAATTATCCCTGGTTGATCGTATATTTCATCCTAATTAATCTAGTTTTCTAACCGTAGTCCGAACGTCTGGCCCATTACTTGGAATTTGGGAATGGTAACTCTTCTATTAATTAATTATACATTGAGCAGCATACGATTTTTAAGTGAAGATGAATTTTATTTATTTATTATTTTTTTTGGAGTCTAATTCCTGTAGTCTTGGTGCAGGTGACGTAGGACGGATGAAAAGCAAATAGAAAAATAATACAAGGAAGATGGAGAGCGGGTAGGCCTGGTCTGGTCTTGTTTGGAAGCAAAATTAATGGTTAAAGGAAAGGAGACAGATAATTAAGATGGGAGTGTGCATGCGTAGTGTGATATGATGAAGCATATGCAGGAGAGGGAGGCAGCTGGTTGATTATTTCAGGTATTGGTCCAAAAGTGCATTCTTCGTAGGAAAAGCTAGCGCTGTCGTTGCCACGTACCAAATTAATTATGTATAACCTTAATTAATTAGAGGATCGATCGATCAGGTTGGGTCACATATCCACTATTCGGATTTTATGGGATATATATAACATACGCACTGGTTTTACATTATATATCACCTACCTGTCTACTCGATCGATCTACACGTATGTAGCTTGGAATTAATTATTTACAAGATAACTGGGATCTTTTCTTTTTCTAATTCTTTCTCTTCTTCTTCTTCTTCTTCTTCTTCTTCTTCTTCTTCTTCTTGGGCTATGCATAAATGCATACGTTACTTTTCATTCTGTATTATTATATTCGAGCACAACAGCTCTTATAATTTTCATAGATATAATAAAATACTCCCTATTATCAAGAAGGAGATCCTACACATGCACAGTCATTAAGAGTGACAAGGGGCACAGATTTTGGACTCACATTCCCTACCTATGGTTATCGACTGACCCAACTCTAATTTAGGTAGGATATGATAGAAAACAGTACCCATGGGTAAGGCAGGGTACAAATTATTATTTACCTCCTCAAGTAGGGTTACCTGGAATCGACCCGCATAGGTACTCATATGGGTAATTAATTAATTGTATAATATATGTTACATAGTACGCATTATGCTTCGTCTTTGACATCTTGTGTGCACATGTATTTTAACAAATTTAAATTTAAATCAATTTTGCACCTTATGAAGTTGTAGATTGTTAAGTAGGAAACTGGACTTGTAATTATGATATATTAATAGTTTTAGTGATTGGGTTATGATTGTCTATGCTTCCTATTTTTATATAATAATGTAAACAATAATATATGTACTTGTGATTTTAAAATATAAATAAGTATTATTTTATGTTATTTAAAATAATATAGAAATTTTTTAAAAATATTTTATTTAAGTCTTAACGGAACTGAAACCATAATCGACTCTATGAGTAATTGATAGAGTAGGGTACACTAAAAACCGAACCCATAAATGGAAACGGTATGGTAAGTCTTTTATAAATAGGATACGGATATGGTAGATGACTACCTAAACCAAACTGATTCTCTCTATATACAGCCGAGTGTTGCTGGCTTAAAATGTGCCCATCATTAATGATAAATTCTGACACTAAAGCATCGTGAAATTTGTCACAGCAGAAAATATGTAGCAAAGAAATGTTAATTATTGGCAATCTAGTTACTAAGTTGGCAATCTTGTGATTAGCTATTTATGAGTTAATGCCAGTACTGCTGCGACGTGTTGGGTTTTTTTTTTTTTTTTTTTTTTTAAAAAAAAAAATTCACACATCCGCACAAATCTTCATTGGCGTCTGGTTTAATTTTTAAATACCATGAGTAGACGGCAGTAGCTCTTTGTCTATTGTACTTGCAGATCTATGGCACGGAGAAGAATTATCTCCACCCGATGCATGCGCGCACTAGGCAAATCATTCGAAATATTTTTTAGGGTCACTTTTAGAGTGTGGGATTGGTCGATTCGGAGCCTAATTCAGTGCACCCGGGTGCATTGAGCCTCAACGCAGCCGGGTGCACTGCACCTATTTATTTTTATTTTTTTTTGAAAATTTTTTCATGAAGCTGTTAATATAGGTTTATTTAACATATGTATCAATTTTTACTAT
>JAXCLR010000001.1:94229494-94239660 GCA_035584095.1 Annona squamosa | reverse complement strand
TTTTTAAAATCAGTGGCATTTTTCGTAATTTTAAATTACCGAAAATGCCACTGATTTTTAAAAATCTAAAAAAAATACCTAAAAGTCTACAAAAATAGTAAAAATTGATACATATGTTAAATAAACCTAGATTAACCATTGTATATAAAAAGTTTCAAAAAAAATAAAAAAAATAGGTGCAGTGCACCCGGGTGCACTGAGGCTGCACGCACCCAGGTGCACTGGATTAGGTTCCGATTCAACTACCCTATCAATCAATCACACACATTCCTGCAAATATCTTTTGACTGCCTCATTGATTAAGGCATGTTAATTAATTCCCTAAATGTCATCTGATAGAAAGTTAATAGAAACTACGACTTCAAAAGGTAACGAAAAACATAAAAGTAATTAGCCTTTTTATATGAAGCTAACGTGAAAGCCTGGGGAATTACAAAAGCAAATTGGGTCGGGTTGACGCATCTGTTTTTGGTTACAAACTCTACTCGTTTTTGACCAGGTTAGGAATATAGCTGGGTTAAAACATTTTACCTGAATTCAAAAATAAAGTTAGAGTGACTTAACCATGTCTTAACCTATATTCAACCCACCTGCTATATATATATATATATATATATATTCACTGTTATAAATTTTATCGCATTATTTATATTTAATTATTAGATAAATTAGTTTATTAAATCATATGTTCTAGTTGTTAACATGTAGGTGTTGCGTGGATGAGGATATATAGGTATAAAAATATCAAAATTTTCAGATCCAAAATTTCAACCAAAATCAACTCAAGTTTGATCCAATTTTCAAATTGTACAATTAAGGTTGGGTTGACTATTTTCATATTTTGAGCGTATTTAGAAAGTAATAAAATTTTTAGATAATTTTTTTTTACTAAAGTTTTAAAATAGGAGAAAACGATGTGATGTGATTAGTGTAATAAAAAGAATAAAGTGAACAAGGTTAAAATAGATAATTAGTTTTATGTATACTTGGGTAAAAAAGATTGAAAAGTTAAGTAGTTTAATAAAGAAGATATGAAAAATGATTTAAAAATAAGCAATTGCAAAAAGTGAAAAATTTTAAATTAAAAAATATATTACCAAACATGCCCTTGATATAATATATTAAGTTTTTTTTTTCTTGCATATAATATATCAAGTTGGGCATGAGATTTTTCCAATAAGTCTTGAGTTAGGTTAACCTCCATGTAATACAACTCCTCAATTTCCGTCTCTAATTTAAACACACCCTTAATTAGGAATATAAGAACGAATATTTGGAGGATAAAAAAACTGCATCTTAATCAACTTTAGAGTTTGCTTGACGGGGCCTATTTTTGCAACTCATCACTTATTTTTTCATTTTAAGTTATCAGCTATGTTTGTTGGAACTTATCCTCCAATGCTCATTTTAGAAAAATTTCCTAATAAACCAATAAGTTGTAAGTACGTGTTTTTAGCTTGTCAAAATTTTAATTTTCTTCTTTCATTGAAAAATTTCCTAAAAAATAAATTTTTTTATAAATAAAAAATTACGATAGTATGCAATTTATTAGTTTTATTTATTACATCTAACCATTAATAATATTCTTTAATACATCAATTATGTCAAAAAATTTTGTACATTGTATATTATTTAATGGTTACATGTTCACTTTCAAATGGTCTTAAAATTTTCAAATATATAAATTTCAATGAAAATAACTTTTAAATGAATAAATATTAGTGAAAATTATTAACGAATAGATTAAATAAATAATATTTTTAAATATAAAACTAAAAAAATTTAATAACTCATACAACCAATTGTATAGGATAATATCTTATACATAAACATACTAATAAAATATTCCATTCAAGCATGATTATGAATATTCTAATTACTCTTTGCAATTTTAAATTCTATACATTTTCAAGATTATTTGAATTTCAAAATTTTTATTCAAAATATTATCATCGTAAAGAATCATAAATTACAAGAATATTTGGGTCTTTTATAAAGTATTTAATATTTTAGCTTTAGCTGCACCAAGCATAACTAGTCATCTTATTCCAGCCGAATCAAACCGTCTGCATCTATTTAACTTCAACCGCTTATTAGTTTCAACTACTTATTAGCCATTAGCTAATTGCCTAATAAGCTCTGGCTGGATCAGATAAGCCCTTAATCCAACTAATAAACCCTCACATAATCAGGAATTAATGGAGCTATAGATTTTTTTAATGTAGTAAAAAGATAATCTCATATATGATCATGTGCATTTACATATAAGTTATAGTGCAATTGGCTTACGACTTAAATATATTAATACTTTATAAAATTATTTATCCATGTATAAAGTACATCTTGAGTAGTCTACATGTTAAAAAATAATTTTAAAATTATTATTTACATAGAGTCAAAAAAATTATTATTTACATCAAACTATTTCATTATGTTGATTTGGTATCATTTTCAAATGAGTTTGAACACATATCTAATGTGGATAAAAATTGATATACTAGTAAAATAAACAATTTTAAATATAACAGGTGAATTAAATTATTGTTTTATAATCATGTGAAGCCCATTTTGAGCCAACTATACCATAAGTTATGAGACAGTTAATTGCACGTGAATTATATTCCACATATGTATGTGGTTGGTCACAATCCTGTGAATGGGTCCTATGAAATTGAATTCGTGAGCCTCTCCATTTAGGGTTCATCTGGACGATGAAATGAAAATTTAGAGGTGATATTGTTTAAAATAATTTCAAATACAGTAATTTATAAACATTATTCACGTACATCATGAGCTATACATAACAAACAGATCAGTAATGATTGCTACAGCAGTATACGATGACGGCTTAAAAGATGTCGTTCATGTAATTAATTCCGTCCGTTGCAGTCTATGATACAAATGTTTCAATTCGAAAAATATACAAAAACTATAATGCACGGGAGGATGAAAATCCCATATTAACCACGAAAATCTGAGATTAAACGGAAGTCAGACAACGTGTCTGCGGAGATAATCAACTCGAGCCGGATGCTTGAGCTTCATAAGAGCCTTCATCTCGTGCTTGCGAACCATCTCCCTCGATATATTCAAGTTTCCAGCAATCTCTCCCAGTGTTCTGTCGCCCTTCCCATCCAGTCCATACCTTTGCCTCATCACCAGGCTCTCCTTTGGCTTCAGTGAATCAAGCTGTCAAACGATGCAGTCAGTGAGAGTCCATATATATATATATATTAGTTCATATCCGGACATCAAAACCAGTAATGCTTACAAGTACACTTTGTAATTTTACTGGAATCTGTTGCTGTTGCTAGGGTAGGTGGATGCTCA
Source organism: Annona squamosa (assembly GCA_035584095.1). Lineage (NCBI taxonomy): Eukaryota > Viridiplantae > Streptophyta > Magnoliopsida > Magnoliales > Annonaceae > Annona > Annona squamosa. The sequence goes on along the minus strand of JAXCLR010000001.1, from coordinate 94,236,330 downwards.
GCCAGAAAGGGCTAGTCGCACACCAACCACCACCTCCCCTCTCCCCCCACAACAACAAAAAATGGAATTCCCACTACTAAGCATGCAAGTAAATCAGAAATACGTAATGCTTTACAACATTTGTGCAAATAGATAACCACTCCTAAGTAATATGCAGTCATAAGCTGATAGTTGTGATCAATTAGCCTAATTGCCCAAAGAAAGAGGTTGAAAGTCATCAATCAATGTACATCCTCTTTTTTTTTTTATTAAAAAAAAGGAGGAGATTATTACCACGTCATCAAGAGCTAGCCTGAGAAGTGCAGATTGCCTCCCTTTATCACCTCCAATGCCATCAACGTCAGCAATTCTATCAATGAACTCTTCTTGAGTTGTCATATGTTTTGCGTTTAGGGAAAGTACTGGTTTGGATGCCCTCACAATATCTTGATATCTCTCGGGAGAAATTCCTACTTTCTCAACTATCTCTTCATCTGTAGGTACCCTCTCATTCTCGAACAACAACTCTAATTTGGCCTTCTGAATTCCCTGTCTAACCTGCACGTGGAAAGTTGTTGCATGTGTAGTTTGTTACAACTGTTCACCACAGCAAATAGCAAAAAGGACTCAAAAAGAAAAAAATTTCTTTGGAAGGAAGAACTAGACCAAAATAAAACAAAACACAGGAAGCAGCTTCCAAGCTAAACTGATTCAGACCAAATTTGGAAACGATGAATGGAATTACAGTATTAGTTTGTTGCAATTATCATAGAAATTTGGTACTTAAAAAGTGCAAAAATCCATGTCAAGGAAATTGATCCAAGTTCACAGTCCTTTTTAATTACAACTGATCCAAAAAACTAGGGATGGATGTGCAGGATGAGCGAAATTGATCTCACACGTGTTGCATTCCCACCTTCCAAAAGACAGGAAGAGGATACAATGAGGACAATGGTTTTCCTACTAGATATTTCTGTGCAATTAAATGTCATTTCCTTATGCAACCATAAAACTTTTATCATTATACTTAAACCTTGCAGGAAGAAGGAATACAATCCTGATACAATGCGATATAATGCAATACCAACTCTGGGGCCTCTAACAAGAAAAGGTTAGCAAAAAATGCAAAATGGCATACCGATTCAATGCCAAAAGGAACACGCATGAAGCTTGAAACTGTTGTGGATCGTATTATAGCATGGCGGATCCAAAATAGACCATAGGTTGATAGTCGGAAACCACGCTTCGGTTGAAACCGATCAATTGCCATGATGAGACCTTTCGCCCCTGCTTGGCATAGGTCCTGGAACTTCTGATCATTTGCTATGTCTTGATAATATTTGTTGATTACAAATAAAACTAGCCGTAAATTGTGCTGCAATAATCAGAGTTCCCCTGTCAGTTTTACACAAATGTCTATCCGGTCAATAAGAAAAATATTGAGAGAGGGCTATGCGAAAATCCACAATCCAGGAAGATTCAACGCTTCATACAGAAATTAATTCCATTTAACTACACAATACTAAATGACTATAATATAGTAGAAAATGATAGAAAATGCTGATAGAAAGTACTAAAGGAAAGGTAAGTTACTGGCAATCTAAAAATGGCATAGATTCCAAGTAAAGAATCATGTATAGAATTTAGATGCATCATAAGAAATAACATAATGTGCATTTTTCCTAATCAAAACTAAAATCTAAGGATAGTTGTCCGTCTAAGAAGTTCCTTGAGACAAGAAAGACAGGCTTGAAGACCGTATTTTTAATACTAATTTTTAATTAATGTCTTCCCTTATTTAATTTATTTACTTTACAATTTACATTATCTTATATCCAAAGAAAAAAAAGGAAATTAAATAAAATAGAAAGCATAATTTATTTACTTTACAATTTACATTATCTTATATCCAAAGAAAAAAAGGAAATTAAATAAAATAGAAAGCAAACTTGTATTTCTCAGTGTACACAAATCTTCCTGTTTCAGTTATCTGAATGATTGAGTGGAAGTGCCAAGAAGACGGTTTTTTTTTTTTTTTCCTTTTTTTAGCTTTTTTCCTGAGAGGGAAAGACTTGTTGAAATAGTTAAAAGTCATCGTAACACAGACTAGTTCCTCAAAGATAGAAATTGCACATCTTTATTGATTCAATTATCGAAACAAATGAATAATGGATCTTATACACATTATCATTGATTTGTCAAAAATATTTGTTATGGTAAGTTCATTAGCAATCAGGAAATCTAAAGTAAACGAATTGAGATCAAATGCGACATGTAAAGTAGAAATTAGTTTTTCCACAATCGATCTTTTTATTGTGTTAGAAGTGACTTCTTCATTTAGCATGAATAGTAAATTGTTACAAGCATGAATAAAAAAAACAAAAAAGGGTACCAGGACAAACGTGGCTTCAATTAGTTGGGAGAAGGCCATGATGGTAGCATGATAGAAAGTTTAGACAGGAAGGAAGCCTAAAATGCTGGAATTCCAATATTTTCTCTCCATATAAGTTCCTATACGTAAAAGGACATGAACTGAGGAATTAAGAAACAAACTCAGAAATAGAACAGAGGACATGGCACATGATAGAGTTGAATGAACAGACATAATTTGCATACATGACTCCACTCACTATTGCTTACAATCTAAGGTGATGATGCTGCTGGAGATGACAGCAGCCACCACACACAATGAAAAACATTCATAACAGTACAGCATATATATGAAGAGAAAAGAGTACCTTGATTAGCTTGTTTCGTGCTGCTTGGCCGGCGTCTATTTTTCCTCTTACATCTGCTACACTCATCTTTGTTGCAGCACCCACCTCACCATCAGAGGGCTCCCTCCCGAAATCTTTGTGAAGCTCCTCCTTCACCTGAAGCAGCTCCTGATTGTTGGACAAAGCAACCTTCTTTAGATTCTAATTTTTGAACAGGCAAGAAATGCTTTTTACATATTGGGTTGCATTCAAAATCACGAGTAAAGATGTAATGACAGTGTTTTGGGGCTGCCATGTGCTGGAAGTTAAAATTTCAGTGGGGTTAGATATATTAATTTCTACAGGAAAACAATGGATGAAAAAAGAAAACCAAAAGGCAGTTAGAAGTTAGAAGTAAGATTTGTATTCAATCAATTAGATAGATTTATCAGGACCTTAAGTATTACTCTACTTTCATCTTCAACATGTGCAAAAACTAAGGGGGTGTTTGTTTAGGCCAAAAACATTTCAATCTAAAATATTTAAAAATTTTCACTCTTTATAACTACCAGTTTTTTAATTATTTATTAGCTTCTTCCTATACAACTATCCTACTTATTAATCATTTCTACATGACTACCCACATATCTAACCTATCTATTTTAACTTTATTGCCTTTACTCTCGTCATTACCTCTATCATATTACATCATTTTCTCTCATTTCAAAAACTATTACACTAAAAGCTTTTCATAAAAAAATTTATCATTTTTCAAACACACCCTAGATTCATTAGGTAGGATTTGATGTTTTGCTAAGTTTCATAATCATATCAACAACCTCCTTAAGTTTCTACTCATGACAATACCTAAAGAAAGAAAAATTTACCTTCATTGGTTGCATTAACTTGAATAGCCAGGTATGTTCAGAAGAAGATAGAACTGGTGGAATCTTCATCTTCTTCCAATCTAGGCTAACTATGTCAATTGCTAAAGAATACTCCCCAACAAGCTTATTGACATCATAGCTTTTTCCACGATTTCCCTTCCTGCAAGTCGAACCATCAGCCTTTTCATCTTGCTCTTTCTTCTGTCTTAAGGCAATCCTCTTCTCAAGGCTTAGACGCTTTATCTTCCTCTTATTGTTTCTAACCAGGGTAATGCCCTTAAGTTCATCCCTTTCGTTACCATCCCAGGTTCTTTTCCTTGTCTTAAGGCATTTTGAAGGGGTATGGTTTGAATCTTCTGCATCAGAAACATCTGTTGGACTGAGCTTATAGATGTTCTCAAGCTTGGCTGCAGCTTCATTGTAATCTAAATCTATGGTACAAGTTGAAGCTCCATCACTGGAGCTTGCTTCTACTTGTTTCGGAGCTTTACTGCTACCTCTTGATAGCCTTTTCTCAACTGCTTTTGGTACATCCGTGGGTAGAGGAATTGACTCTTGAGGTGGGATGAAAGAAGAATTCCTGCTTTTATCTGTCCTAAAAGCCAAGAAGACAGGCTTTCTGACTGCAGAATGATGGCTTGAGAACCTTGCACCTATCCTCAAGGCAGTTTGAGTGGCAGAACTGGAAACAGTCACAGCACCCATAACAAGCCTTTTGAGCAATTACAAAATCGTTGTTGAGGATGGCTTCTCAGTGATTCAAAACCTGCATATAGTATTCATTTAGACATTTGTTTAGTGTTAAGCATTCACGGCAACTCCCGCAAGTCATACACGGAAACATGGCATGAGAAGAAAGCTTTCTTGTAAATGTACACCTGGCAGTTTATCTGGGCCAATAACAGTTTTATAGATGAAACACAGTCCAAAGTTGAAAAATGCAATGATTTGGAGGAATTTCTTTGTTCTTCCAAATAAGACAGAAGTTCAAGGCCAAGACAGCTGATTTGCATCCAGTGAAGTGGTTACAATCGCTATGCTCCAGCGCGATTATATATTGTCTGAGACAATGCATTCTGATCGTACAATCACAAGCATGTGTGCATTGTGGTGGTTGTTAGACTGTGCCACTGCTATCAAACACACAAAAATATATATGTCCCGTTCATCAATTATTCTAACACATGCAATATGTTCATGGTAAAAGTCCGTCTGGTCAACGACAGGGGCCTCGTTTCCCAGCTTTGACATCATATTCAGTGGGGATAATCTTATGATGGAAGAATATTCAGAACTAAGAATATCCCAGTAATCCAATCATAAACTCACACATTTAAAGGTGAGCCTTGCAGGCCCACTTTGGTTGCATTATATTTATAATCCCAAAGTTAGAGCCGTTACATACTGGGCAAAGAATGAATGGGTGGATAAGAACATAGCTGTTGCATACTGCAGCTTGTTGTCGATTGACATGATGAGCTGCATCTGTGACAGAAACAAGCCAGTTTGTGACCCGTAAAACCAGAGGGATGGAAAGGGAAAGTATTGAAATCCGGGACTGACTGATTAGAAAGAAACGGGCCATCCGCATAGATTGTTGGAGGGGATTAGTAGCAAAGGTGCACAACATGTTGCAACAACTAAAACCAACACATTCATGATCGACTGAATGAGCGAAAATGAAATAATGAGATTGTGGACCAGCACGGACCAAGTCTAGGTTTGCCATGGCCGTTGGATTCTAGTCCAATGCCACTTCCATTAAAATCAGCGCCTTGTAAGTCATAAGCGTCAGTCGGTTTACGAATCTGAGCAAATGAACTAACTGCATTCATCTGTCCGAGTGCTAGATTGATTGTCGGCTGTCTCCAAGCTTACCTTCCGGAGTAAACGCACGAACAAACAAAGAAACAGATTTATTTACCTATTTAATAAAGTTGATGAGAAATCTTCTTCAAATTAACACCTATGCGTGCATCAGGGAGAAGCTTCTTCAAATTAACACCTATGCATGCATCAGGGAGCTCTGGATTCTACTGGTTCTTCCATGGAATGGATAGAAAAAGGAAAAGGGAAGCATAGAAATCTGGTTTCAGCCAACGGATGTATAGACGGATTCAGCATACCTGTAACTAGTAGATGGATAGAGGCAGAGAGAGGCGATGATCTCAACGGTTTTGCGCAGAGCAGATTCTTGTCCCGACCCCGAAAGCAAGCGCGGTATCCTAAAATCAAGCGAGGGGAATCAGAGCAGACGAGTAGTAGGAAATAAGAATGATATTATAGAGACGAAAGGGGATTTAAAAAAAAAAAAAAAAAAGTTTTTCCAAATATGCATACGAATTTTGATCATATATTCTCATGTTTATCTAAATTGCAAATATACTTAATAAAAGTAACGTAAAATTATAAATATATTATTTTTATTAAAATATACTTATAATTTTTAGCATATTTGCAAAAAAAATATAAAATAATAATACACATAAAAATATATAAAAATAAAAGAATAAATATATCTATAATATTTAATATTTACAAACGCATACTTTAAAAGATAATTTTTAAATTTTTATAAAAATTCTAACGGCAAGCTAATTAAAAGAAAACATCTATAATTTTACGAAAACTCTATAAATATATTTGCAACTTCAGCCAACACTGACATAAATGCACCGTCAGTTAAATTTTATATGTAAAAAAAAAAAAAAAAACACTTGAAAACTCATTTTTTTCATTTTTCATACTATACATTTTTTCTGATGAAAATTTTCATACTATATTTTTAGGGGGGTCCAAACGCTCCGGCGAATGTCGTCCGCAAATTGTCTCTGCAGGTGTCGCGAGGAATGAACGGCAGAGATTGTGAGAAAGCAAAGGATTAGAAAGAGAGGTGACGTGAGGAGCGTGCCAAGTGGCGAGGTTGGAGGATGGGGGTGTGGGTTCCGTAGGAAAGGAAGCAGACGTGGAAGTGGTGTATTGGGGAGGGAGATTTTCGGTGTCACTGTCAAGGTCAGTGGATATGGAAGGGAAGGGAGGCGTACAATAACAGCAAATTAGCAGCAGACGAAGAACAACGGAGGAGAGGATCTCCACGTTCCTATTTTCGTAGCCCCTCGCACCCCGCTCTCCAGTCTCCTCTCCTCTCCTCTCCTCTCCTCTCACCAAAATAAAACTCCACCTCCTCTTTTTTTTTTTTTTTTTTTTTTTTCCTTCTCTTTTTTCTTGCTTGGGGGTGTTAAAAATGGTTGGCCGTTGTTTTTTTTTTTTTTTA
>JAXCLR010000001.1:94205361-94229394 GCA_035584095.1 Annona squamosa | reverse complement strand
TTTTTTCTTCCTTTAAAAAAATAAATAAATTCTTTTTTTAATTATTATTATAGCCAAAGTCCAAACTAAGAAACATTAGCGGCTACGGCGGCGAGCTTATGGTTCATCCCCAGGGAAACGGCGACGTCCTTGCCAAATTTCCCTAAGTTATTATTTTAATTTTATTTCAATCTCTTCACCATATGTATTTTTTTTCAAATATAGCTTCTATCGTTCGTAGTGAAAATTAAAGAATATTAATAATATATATTTTTGGATTATATGAAATATCTATAATAAAATTGAGATAATCTAAAATGTTATAGAAATGTATTTTATCTATCTACATTAACGTAAGAAAGTCTTTTTATGCTGCTGTAAGTATTGCTTATTATTTTTTATACAACAAATAAATTTTATGTTTTTTTTACTTATTAAAACCATGTTAATAATATCCGATTTACGTTACTTGATTTTCACTATAAATAGCCTAAGTTATATTTCAAAATATGTAGAGTGAGATTTTTTTTAAAAATAAAAGAAAAAGAAAACTTTCCCCTGCGCTTCACTCCTCTGCTAATCACAGAAATTGAATCGATTAAGAACCTACAAAATTTCTTTAAAAAGAAAAAAAAGGAAAGGCCAGACGTGTACGACTACGGGCATGAGGCATGAGCGACCCCCACAAATTTATCGCGTTCCAGGAAAATGCGTGGATGTCTTGGATCCCACTTATTTATTGTGGAATAGCTTTGGCCAGAACAAAACCTTTCTTCGCCTGTGTTGTGAAAGCTAGTTCCATCACTGCATTTCGTTGCTGGCCCAAGAGCCTAATTACAATCTCTCTTTGTCATAGCCCACCCACCCAATTTACATGGTCTTTGCTTCTGCTTCTGTATATATTACTCAAGGGGTGTGATACTACTAGACCTCTTGTGTGCGTGTTTGTTTTTTTTTAAATAAATAAATAAATTTCGAGTTATGTATTGTATTCTTCATAATGGGTATTTTCATGATATGAAAATCATTTTTATATACAACCTACGACCAGCGCAAATACATTAGGTTCTTGGTGATTGTAGTTTTTAATACATAAAAGCTGTCAATGAAGTTGCTATTTCACGTTTAGCCTTAAAATACGATTTTAATTGATGCACGGCTTGGATTAAAATAACAAAATTTTTAAAAAAGAGAAACCCAAGGTGTCAGTTTCGAAACCCCGTGAAAATATTATGAAAATGGAGAACATTTCTTTCCCCCAAGCTAACTGTAAAGGTTGGGTCTTTTTTTTTAAAAAAAAAAAAAAAAAAAAAAAAATAGAAAAAAGAAGAAGAAGAAGAAGGTTGGGGTTTGAAGTTTGGACACATCCACACATCCGACCTCTTGCGCTGCACGTATCTTTTGACAAAGTTACCATTTATACGTGTGAAATAGAACTGTTAAAATCTGAAAAAAAAAAATTAAGAACGAATTTACAGTAAATAAAAGTCTCCACTCAAAGCGAATTTGATATCATAAACGTATGAATATAGAAAATATTATAAATAATTTAAAATTTTAAAACATTTTTTTAAAATATAAAAAGCAAGGATTGTTACTTGTCTACAATCATTACCCGTATAATATAGGGGTTACGAAGCATCGAGTACCATACTAATTTTTTTAACTTTCAAATATTTTTGCATCAGTATATTGGGCTTAAGCAAGTACTTTTCACCGCTTAAATTGTATGGTTAATTTTAAATCCTTTTGCATCAAATTTCGTAAACGAAAAATAAAAAATGCATTTTTTTGAAATTCCGAAGAAAAATAAAAATAAAAAGTATAAAAATTATGCTGAGAAAATATCTTATTTGAGCACACATGCTTATTTAATAAAAAAAAAAAAAAAAGGTATAGTACAGATTGCGCGAGTATGTAGACCCTACACTTACGTAAGCATGAATCGGAAGGCAAGTACATTGTATAGTATAGTATATTATATGCGTTAGAAGTTAGAACTTAGTCTATGGTCAACTAGTCAATGTTCAAAGCGGAAAGAATAAAAGCGAAGCCGACCCTCCCTCTTCCGCTGGAATCACATCCTATGTTCTAGAAATCCAAATCAACAATCTATCGGGAGATTTTCAAACGGATCTTAGGTAGTCCCGATATTTTGACTGGAGTGCTCCATCGTCTCATTCAACATTTCACCTAGATGGCCTGAAGAAGCCACCAACACCGGACGCTGCAATTATACCTATTTTATTTATATGATTCCAAATTTTCTTCTGTTTTTCGAAAATCCTTAACCATAACACGACATCTTCCTCAAGTGATATTTGCTTCGGTATACTTGGAAAGAATACGTCAAGAAAGAAACAAGGCAAAAATGTCAAGAAAAAAAAAATGTAAAACAACCGCAACAAATGTTAATATAATAGATGTAACCACGTTCTTGGCTATATATAAATTAAAATTAGTTACATATATATATATATTTTTTATGGCTTAGAAGGCAATTGAAGGCACCCACTCCCAACCCATCAGGCTCAAAACAAAATACCCATTGAGCCGGTTGGATGGGGAAACCCACCCAAAAAAAAAACTAGAATCAGCTCTTTACAAATTGAATCTCTGATGCAAATAGTGGTGTAACTTACTTCAGGCTGGAACAGATTTAGGTGAACTCAAACTTCAATTCTAATATTAAAAATTTAGGTTCTGATCAAGTTCGAACTACATTAGCATTGGTTTTTATCTCGATTGTAAGTTGAAATTCTGATTACTTTCTAGTTAACGAAAGTCATAATTACTAATAAAAATAATGAATTTTTAAACGTTATTCTATTCCCACATAAATATATCTACATGACATATGATATCTTCGGTTTTTATGAAAGTTTGTCTTTTAATTAAAAGATAATTTTATGTATAATGAATATAATGAATTTACCTATTACAATAAATGTAAAAAAAACAAATAAAATTAAAAAAATCACTATCTAAAGTTTAATAAAAATGAGACTTATATATCTCATTGTTAATTTGTATATATGCAATAATTTTAAAGAGTTAATACTTTTGTAATAATTTACAAATAAAGTTAATATCAATGCACTAGATTCAACTTTTATGAACAAATGTAGATGACTTTTAGGTTTTAGAATAAATATATTATAGTTTAATTAGGTTATGGTAATATGAAAGAAATTTTATTAAAATTATAGTTAAAATGATTAATGCATAAATAAATATGATTATTTTAATAAATTATGGGGAATATTGGATTTGGACCAGATTATGTTTTGATACCGATTTGATATAGACCCGGTATGGGTTTCGGATTCTCTCAAGGTCAAGTTGAAGTCGGGCCTAGTTTAAAAAAAAATTCAAATTTAGTTTTGAAACGATAACGAGTCCAGAGGATTGACCAACCTGTACCAGGCTACATTCACCCAGATACCCACTTTCCACTTTGGTTGCAAGTTCCAACGCCTACTCTGCTAAGATATGTGCACATTGATTTCCTTATATTAAAAGATATAAAACGGTAAAGATTACTAAAAGCTTAGCTTAAGATAGTCGACAATGATGCAATAGAAGTTATGCAGTTGATCCCTTATGGGTGAGAAACGACTTACAATAATGATAATGACGTAGACGTCAATTTGATTGTGAATACTTAGCTACGATTATAGCAACTAGTTAAATGCGGCCAATTTTCATACTATTTTTAACCAAACATTATATAGTTTATAATCATTTACGTTTGACTACAAATAATAATGATTATTTGATATTTAAATTTAGTTGCCATGGTTAAATACAATTGTAATGACTACAACTAATAATGATTATTTGATATTTAAATTTATCTGTCTATGGTTAAATACAAGTAAAACTAAAATTTATCTTTGAAAAGACAACTATATAATTACTTCTATTACAGTAAAAGTTACGTTGATTAGAAATTGTCTCGTAGAAACCATACCAAGTGTTTGATATAAGAATAATGTTAAAAAATTTCTGTCATTTCTGAAAAACGAATTAAATAATACATAATCTAGTTATGAAAGATTTATAATAAATTATATTTTCATCACAATCTATATTTTAGATCATTATATTTTATTTTTACTATATTCAATTATTTATACTGACTACAACAAATTGTAGTATTCAATATAAAAACGACAACCATTTTTTGGTCCATTCGTTTTTCTCGATTGTTATTTATATCCATTTATAATAAAATACTTAGCAACAAATGTGTCATTCTATTATTTGTTAATGAGTATAAACAACAATCCATTAACAACAAATGAGGTACTAAATTTTGTTATTATTAATATATGATGAGCATGAAGTGACAACATAACAAGTGGTGTTTTGATTGATTTCATGGGTGGAATGACAGAGCAATGTTTAAATGCATCATGATGCATGCATTGAATTCAACACAACAGGTTTTAAAATGTTTTTTGAAAGTTTTTCTACAAAATTGTTAATCTAAGTATATTTAGCTTATATATTGAGTTTTATCATTTTCGGAGATGTATAAATATATTTTTTATTTTTAAAAAACAAAGTTTTTTGCCTTTTCTATTTTAAAAAATTAAAAAATGTATACATATTTTCAAAAATAGTAAAATTTAATTTATAGATTAAATATACCAAAATTAACGGTTTCATGAAAATTTTTTAATTTTTTAAAAAATAGGGTTCTGCACTATGATGCATTGATATATTACTGGAGACCACAACTATATATATATATATATATACATCGACATGAATATATATAAACGAATACTGAATAAAACTGATAAGTTAGTTAAATTAATTGTGTGTGTGGGTGTGGTAGATACATTATTTGGATGCCAATTTTTTTTATAAGTTTGGGAGGATAAATCTTTCCTTCCGTTCTTGAAAAATATTTTAGCAGAACTGTCGACAATTGGTATTTCTAATACGGTCCAGTATCATCATTTCTTTCATTAAAAGGAAAAAGCGTTGATAGGTGGAGTTTATTGGAATAAAAAAATCATTTGATTTAAACAAAAAAGCAACGGAATGCATAGACAACTATTTGCAATTCCTCGTTGTATTGAATTATTGCAGAAATTTCTTTTTTTTAAAAAAAAAAGCCTATGTACATACGTTCAGATTAGCTGAAAGCACGTCGGCGGAGCTGGGAAGAGCCGGGAAGCTAGTTGCAAAAGTTCCTATGTATCTATGTGTTATATATAAGATCCGTTTATGCGGATTGCGCCGTAATTGCAGTTAAGTCCGGCTTACATTGCAATGAAATTTTATATAATCATTTATTTATATAAAAACATATATTAAACTGTTTAGATGTTGAAAATACACATATTGGATTTAAACAAAAATTAATATGCTAATAAAATGAATAATCCTAAATACAATATGTGAGGTAGATTTCAGACTACTGTGCTGGACTGCACGGTGCACTCGCATATATATCCAAACACTTTCCTAGTTGTATTTTAAGGGATGGTTAAGACTTAACAAGCCAATGCTTCTGTCTAATATTTAAAATTCGAACTTGTCATCTGTATGCTCACATATGCGGCTAAGGCATTCGAGTGGTAGTGACATATGAAGAATATATATACATGTGTGTATATGTATAAATAAGGGCTATTCTGCATCGAAATAGCGATATATTTGACTAAAAATGGATCCTACATATATTAGAATGTAATAAAATTTTATACAATCATTTATTTATATATAAATTTTATAGTAAATAGTTTACATGTTAAAAAAATTACTTTAAAATTGTTATTTATATCAAACTATTTTATTACATTGAATTTATACTATTTTCAAATATGGCCCATATACATATTTGATTGAGATGAAAATTGATATGGTAATAGAATAAATTATTGTAAATACAACGGGTGAAGTATATTATAATTTGATTATCATGTGGGGCCCATTCCAGCGTCACTGCACAGTAATTTTGGCGCAGCAGCACTACACTTGAATATAACTATATATATTCAGGTGCAACGCAACTTCACCATAATAGTGGTATAATTGCATCAAAACGAGTTCTACATGATCATAAAATTATAATCTACTTCATCTATTATATTTAGAATCATGGATTCTATTACCATACCAATTTTCATCCCAATCAGATATCTATATAGACCTCATTTGAAAACGATACAAATTCAACAAAATAAAATAGTTTGATATAAATAACAATTTTAAAATAATTTTTTCAACATGTAAATCATTCGCTATAAAATTTATATATGGATAAATGATTATATAAAATTTCATTGCATTTTAATATATGATGAGCCTATTTTTGGCCAAATGTACCACTGTTACAGTGTAGTTGTACTGCACCAAAACAACTCTAATCTATATATACGAAATATTCAAGTGCAGCTTCACTGCACCATAATTACGGTGCAGTTATCTCAAAATAGTTCTCGTATAATCATAAAATTATAATTAGCTCTACCCATTGTGTTTAGAATTATATATTCTATTATCATACTAATTTTCATCTCACCTAGGTGTGTGTATGGACTCTATCCTAAAATAGTACAAATTCAACGTAACAAATACTTTAATGTAAATGATAATTTTAAAGTTGTTTTTTCAACATGTAAATCATTTGATATAAAATTTATCTATACATAAATGATTGCATAAAATATCAATACATTCAAGTACATGTAAAATCCATTTTAGACCAAATACACCGTTAATTATGACCGCCGACTTAGCTATAGCTGGCTATAGGCTATAGGCCGTGTAGTCATAAAAATTACAAAGCTCGCTGAATTGTTCAAGCTATAATGCTATAATGAATCATCAATCAAGTGGGAACACAGATTGATCTTCTACCTAAGCATGCAATAAGTTTTGGCAAAATTAAACAACACCCTAATTAACATGATCTCTATCGCCTTCAGATTTCAGTCAGAATCAGGATATGCTAACAACCAGCCCATCGATCATCGGATTCTTTATTCATTCGAACGTCGCGATATATAACCAGTTGATCATTGAAATTTATTCTATTGATTTGCACAGTCGACATTGAATTAATTTGAGACATTCAATTGAATGTCGCAATATATCGCAAGCACATAATATGTGATCATTAGATGATACATTCGACCACTATCTTAAATTGAATTTTGCAAAGCGTTTAACCGAAAAACATCAAACAACGATAACGACATTCATTAATGCGTTGCTCATGTATGCATAAATACTTTCATCTCGCGGGCTCATCATTGCATTGCATTGCAAGTCCCTAATCAGCACCGGCACTTCAACATATATAATTGATGCATGCTGAGCTGAGATTCGGACAAACACTTACACACACACACACACAAAGCATGAAAAATCTCTGCCTATCAATTTATCCAAAAATAAATTTGGATAAGCTCCATACATGGAACCTCGTGGATAGAACATATTGTAACTTACTAATGCAAGAGCAGGGCAGGAGAAGCATGCAGGATATGATGGCCTAAGAGATACGTGTCACCTGCCTAGGATACATAGTAGATATTCCATCTCATATAATACGGTATTGTGAGAAATTAATTAAAATAAGGATGGATCGGATGGGAGAAACGCGGAAAGAAGGTTTGAAGATTCTTCGGTCTTCCTCTGACTTTCCTCATTCACCCGGTCGCCTTCGAGTCCAATGCAACCCAACAGCCCAGCCCGGTTTAGAACGGTCAGCACTTGGACTCACTCACAATCTCTCCCTCCCCAAATGACCGAAGACTGGTCTAAGTTACCTTACAAATCTCAGTCCTGCTTTTCTTATCAGTCAAGCTTACCCTCCTCTTACGTTCTCTTCTTATTCTTAACTCATTTACTAATCCATTCGAACTTCGAACCTTTCTTCCCCTTCTTATATCTCCTTCCCAAACACACTTCTTCCTAATCCAATCCTCCTCCCCCTCACCTCCGCTTCTCCTACTTCTCCTTCTCTCTCAAGTCTTAACACAACAGCAGCAGGGGAACCATACCATACCCCACCACTCCATTGCTCTCTGCTTCTGATTCTTCACTCGTTTCTCTTGGATTTCCTCGAATTTCGCTTTGGTAGCTCGAATCGAATTTCCGTCTCGCTTCCACCTCTTCTCCCTTTTGCTCTCTTTCTCTTGCTTCCATACCTCCATTTCTCTTCCTCGTCGCCATCTGCATCAGCTTAACTATATAACTAGTTGGGTGTTTTGAAGCATTAGTTCCGTCCCACACCCCATGCATGAACTGAGGTGGTCTTCTTCCTTGTAATTCTTAATTAGATTCTGCGGTCGTTTTGCACCCAAACAAGATTATTCTTCCAATCCATCCTTTCTTTTTCGATCGAGCGTTGCAACTGAAATCAAGAGATATGGACAAGTTAGGAGAGTGGGAGAAGAGCATAGTGATCAATGAGCTGACGCAGGGGCAGGAGTCCGTGAAGCAGCTCCAGATGCATATGGATCCCTCCTCTCCAGCCGAATTGCGGGAATCACTACTTAGGAGGATCTGGGTGTCCTTCGCCAAAGCCATCTCGATGCTGAAATGCAATTGCGATTCAGATCAAGGAGACCCTCAGGTGATGGGCGGAGGCGGCCCTACCCACCACACCGATTCTCCACATTCCCTCAGTGGGAGCCCCCAAAGTCACAGTGAGAACTCGGATCGAGACCTGGAACGCCGCGACATCTGCAAGAAAAGGTAGACACCGCTCGAATTTTCTTTCTTACACGACATGCATGGGTAATGCCGTAATGGTTTACTTTTCAGAGTCTTACTGCAGTGTTTAAAATGTTGTTCTGCAGAAAGCTGCTGCCCAAATGGACAGAGCAAGTTCGGGTGTGCAATGGAACTGGGGTGGATGGGCCACTAGACGATGGCTATAGTTGGAGAAAATATGGGCAGAAAGACATACTGGGAGCTAAGTTTCCGAGGTGAGACGATAGAAGTTATACATCCGTCCCTTCCTTAGTTGAATCAATCAATCAAGCATAGCCCCAAAGCCCCATATATCCGTTGCATTTGTAGTCTTCATTTTCAAGTATTACTTAATTTTGACCAACATTCGTATATGTATGGATTTTATTTAAAACATGGATTCGCACACACATGTACGTGATTAGTTGGCTCGATGGGCTGATAATCTAATGTTAAATATTTGACTATTTCCACTTTGGGTGCTGGCGTGTAATGGTCTCCCGCAGTCGCAGCCAGCCAGCCAGCCTGCCTGCCTAGTACTCGGTAGTGTGTATGTGTGTTTTGATTTCGAGTTTTTTTTTAAGGGTCCGTTTGTCATTGTCTTCGTGCCCCCACTCCGATTCTGACTCCACCACCATTAGTGATATTTTCAAAGGACATGAGCGCATTAACCGAACGTATTCAGCCGACTTTAGCTGACTCTAACCATTGAATGGAAGCTGCTCTCTATCGATGCGGAATATCTCATTCTCACTTGGTTGCCTTTTGTTCTTTTTTTTTCGTTGCAGAAGCTACTATCGTTGCACCCACCGTCATGTTCAAGGGTGTATAGCAACAAAGCAAGTGCAGAGATCCGACGAAGACCCTGCAATCTTTGAAATCACATACCGAGGAGCACACACGTGTAGCCATACATCATCGAATGGGAAGTTTCCGTCATCGTCGTCACCAAGAAAACAGGAGCAGCAACAATTACTGCTCAATTTTCGAACCGGGCTTAAGGTTAAAACGGATGATGAGTTGGATAGGCAAAACCACATTAATGTTTCACCATTCTCCTTTCCTTGCGCATCACCCATGGACGTGCGCATGAGCAGCAGCACGTATACTACCAACATCATTAGTGATATCGCTGGTGCTGGTGGAACAGGAGATAGTAGCATTTTTGCAGCTTCAGCCCCACTCGACAAGAAGAACAACACCACCACCACCTCGAGCATGAGCATGAGTGGTGGCACTGGTGCCTACAACCCATCATCATTTATTTTCCCTCCAGCATCCGAATCCGACTTCTTATCGGTTTCTCAGAGCCAGCGGCTCGGCAGTTTCGGCGTTTCTCCTCCCAATCAGAATCAGCTGCAGCTGCAGCTGCACACCACCTCTGAGTCCGATCTCACTGAAATTATATCCTGTGTTACATCGGGTTCAAATTCTCCCATTCTGGACTTGGATTTTCCACCCCTCGATGACCAAAATTTTCCATTCGACACCTCCAACTTCTTCTCTTAGCTTAATTAATTGGCTCACCAAAAATGAGAAGAAAACACCAGGAACAGATACTAGACTGGATCAGCCGCTCAATCAGGACCAACTTCGATAGAGACATACAGGTGTAACTCCTGCTTTTCTTTTCCCCCTTTCTTTTTCCCCCATTTTCGAGTTGTCAAAGAAATTTCGATTTTGATTGCAACTACATTTTTCGGCTTGTGATGTCATTATACCAACAAAATGGAGAAACGAAGTTGACAATTGATAAGGAAGGTTCATTAAAAATGGGAAATCTATACAGCGGCGATTCTTGTGCAGCCGCATATAAATCGGGCAAATTACGATTGGCCGTATGGGATACTTTATCTCAAACAAACCAATCTTGGCCATGGTCAATTGCAAGCAATTGACTCACGACAGACAGAAAATGTTTGAGGCAGAAATGGATGCAATCCAGTCGAGTCAATGGACGAGGAACATCACATATTTATATGTAGGTAATGAATTGAAGGTTGTGGAGGTTGCAGCACGGGATGGTTCCCATCCCAACCCTTCCCTTCCCTTCCCTTCCCTTTTCCACGCGGCTTTGACTTTGCAAACCATTAATGTCTCAAAAATTCAGCTGTGCCCCAAATCTAATTATCTAATCGAATACTCAACTACATATAACCAACCATGTGAGTTTGTACGGAACACCGTCATAATAAATATACACGCTTTCTTTGCTACAGCAGCGTATATCGATAGAATGGCCCCCGCAGAAATGCCATGGCCTGGAACAAGTCATGAATACACTAACGCTGCGCATCCCGCTTAGAGACGATTCATGAAAAACATGAAAAACATTGCACAGAAAATTTTCGGAAAAAAAATAGAAATGATTTTATTAAAAAAATGAGATAGGAATAAAATATATATATATATATATAAAAGGTAGTTTTATGTAAAGATGTGAAAAATGATTAGAATATAAAAAGTAATAATAGAAAGAGTAATGTATTTAAGTAATCAAGATATTATATCATATTAAAAGGAATGTAGAAAGTGATGGAAATCTTCCCTTTTTTTTTTTTTTTTTGGCTCCATGTTTCCATAAGGAGACCTAGCGTATTGATTTTGTATGGGAAAATTCCAACAATTTAATCACCTGGAAAGGCTATACGTCCTTTGCTTGAATAAATAAATAAGCAGGAGAACACTCAAATTAGCTGGCCCACAAAATACAAAGCAGAGCATTTTTGCTGTGGCACACAAGTGATGTCCCCAGCGAAAAATCAGGCCTGGCTATTTATATTACAGCGAAGGCCACTTTGGTTGGAAAGGATTCGAGTAGGTTCAATTGCCTCTAACGCTGCCATTGCAAGTCATAACAGAAACAGTAATGGCATATAAGAAATTATTAAAGGGGATCATGAATCAGTACATGCAAATGATCTCATGAAGCCTTTAAGCATTTTCATAATATTTGAATTGATTTTGGGCAGGCCTTTAAGCTCCATCGCTCATCCTCCCCTGTTTCTGAGGCATGTACAGTCTTGCCTTTGCTATTCACATGACTTCTAGAAGGGATTGGGGATGTTCATCTCTTGTCTTTAACCTTAATTGCACAACTTCTAGCGAGGGTTGTTCCTATCTTGTCTTTTAGCTCCCATTATCTCACTCTCAAGTCTTCCGGCAAGGTTGGTTCCTGTGATGTCTTTAAGCTCCCTTTTTGTTGTCTCCTGTCATCTATTAAGAGTTGTTCCTGTTTTGCCTTTATGCTTCCTCCCTCCCCTCGCTCTCTGTGGCAGGTGAAGTTTCTCTTTGTTATTCTCACACCGAATATCATGTAGAGAACAAATGTGCAACAAGCAAATATCTTGTCATCTAGTTCTTAACTATCCATTTTATCAATATGTTTGGGGTGCCAACATGCAAACGAAAAAGGGTACATTTACATAAGTGCAACAATCATTTTTTCTAGCATAACTGAATACAAAGTAAAGAGAACTGACGCATTTTCGGTAAACTGTTATCAAAATCCATTTGGATTCCTAAACCTGCAGAAACAGTGATCCGGGGGAAAATACAAGTTCTGATGTGGTGCATCATGGTCATCATTATCATATGCTGTTTTCCATCCTATTATGAGGATCCCAGTTTTATACTCCTGAGAGCACTCAGACTCAGTGCTCCCTCCCAGGTGCATATACCGATTTTCTTTTCCTTTTTTCTTGAAATTTTTTTTTACATAATTGTTAATTTAAGTTTATTTAACATGTGTATCATTTTTTACCATTTTTTGATATCTTGAGATTTTTTTTAATTTTTAAAAAATCAATGGCATTTTAGTAATTTTAAATTACTAAAAATGTCACTATTTTTTAAATTTTGAAAAAAAATCTAAAAACATCCAAAAATGAAAAAATTGATACACATGTTAGAAACACTTAGATTAATAATTTTATGAAAATTATTCAAAAAATTTTTAAAAATGGGTTATATGCACCTGAAAACATTGAGCCTAAGTGCTTCCGAAAGCATATAACCGGAATCCATATTATGGGGTGTAATAATATTATAGAAAGGGAGGAATAGCAGGCAACTGGTATGGACAGTCTCAGTTTATTTTCTTATCTCTTTAAAGTTGAGCCGCTGAATTCTTCTTATTAATTGTTCTCAATTTTCTTCAGGATTTACATGGTTTTCCTAAGAAAATAGCTGATTTTGTTGTAATTCCTCAATGGAAGGATATTCTGTTTACTCTTATTTCTCAATGAAACCTACAAAAGTAAAATTTAAATCTTCATTAAACAACAATGAGCTGCAGCTCAATTCTTGTACAAACTGTATCCATTTTTAAAAAAATTTTAAAATTTTTCGCGTGGATATATGGGTTCAATTAAGATTGGTTTACTGCTCAAAATTTACATCTTTTTTCACTTTGTTATTTTTGAATTTTAAAAATTAAAAAAAATGTAAATTTTGGACAATGAACTCTCTACATATCCATGTAAAAAAAAAAAATTAACTAAAAAAATGGGTACAACTCATGCAAGAATTGAGTCTCAATACTTGTGCAAGCATTCACTCAGACCTCAACAGCAATTGCTTGGATAATGTGATCTAAAGACCAGGAGGTAGTGACACAACAAGACTTTGAAGTAGGCCAACAAATTCACAGAAACATGTCCCTATTTTACTAGTTTAGCTTGCCAGTAGAAACATCACTAGCCACTATAATGCTATATAGCTTTCATAATACCACAAGTTACAGAAGATCGTTACCATGATGGAGGGGTGCAAATACCATTCTAATTTTTTTTAATAGGCATACTAACATCACATCTCATTTTTCAATCTTACAATTCAAGCTCAAGAATTTCTACAAATTATCCAGAGGGAGACTACAAGCTCCTAAAATTACCACCCTAAATTGATAAAGTACAAAATGGCTGTTGGTTGCATTAATCAGATAGTTTCATAAGGGAAAATCTCCACATTGAAATAGATGAGAACAATGCAGCTTGTTCTTATTGGCAAACCCTGGAATATTTAGAGAAGAAGAGGATCAAACTAAAGAGAACAGCAATAAAGAAAAATTATTTTGTCGCTTATTTGAACTGGAATTCTCAACATACCAAGGTTATCGATGCCACAACCGTTTCCCTTACCTAGACAGATGATTGCTTCTCCTTTTTCATGTCCGGGACAAATTTTGATGGGCTGTCTTTTGATTCTTTAACCTTCCTCAGTGCATCCCTTAATCCAATGACAATGAATAAGTTGGTGAGAGTGAGAAGTGACTCTGCCCCTCCATGTAGCCAGTCCACATTTGACAAGGAAGTTCCGTAATGGACCTTTGCTGATTAACCCACACACAACATTAAGTAATAATAAGAAGAGGCATCCGAGAAGGTGAAATTTCAACATATTTTTCATGGGTTGTGAGAGGCATTATTACCATAAATTCCGGCGGGGACTGCACAGAGGACACAGGTACGGAAAAAGGAAGTCGATCAGCACAGTCGAAAACATAGATCACTAATATCAACTAAACAGCCAAACGTACAATTACAAAGTAAAGCCTGCAGCTATAAGCCAAACAGAAATCTCAAGTTTTCTTATGTCAGTCTTACAAATTTTGGAATTAAAACAGAATAACAGTGCTATTTCGTCTCCCTTTGAACTAAAGGATGCATAAGTACAAGCCTAGAGAACAGATCCCGTTCAAGTATGGTCATCGTGCTATTTCGTCTTCCTAAAAAGTCAAAATAGGGAGAAAATAATAGTAGAAAAAGTTCAGGGGAAATATTAGTTGAGAATTTTCGTATATTGATGCAGCAATTTCGTTGAAGATCATAGGTCAAGTTAGGACATGCTTCTACACAAGCGTTTCCATCATTCTATCCACTACCAAAGCAGCAATTCATAAGCAATTGTAAAAGATTTTCCTGGAACTGTTTCTAGAACTCACAGACATTTTTCATCAACTGGCAGAAATCCAAAGTGCGTGGAGAGAGAGCGAGAGAGAGCCACATAAGATGAATTGCTGCAACTTGGAAGACTTAAAATTTCACTGAAATGCGAAAGTAAGAAGTAGAAAACATACTAGTGGCCCCCACAAAAGCGAGCAGGAAATAGAAGCCGAAAAGGGTGAGCTTGGGAGCTGTTTTCGATTTTGTGATGAAGTACAAGAAACCCAAGTATGGAAAGAGAGAAGCTGCAAACAGCTGAGATGCTATGCTCTGAGAGTCTATGGTGGGGGCCCATGGATCCACTTCAAACAACCCACAGACGACTCCCTTCTTGCACCTGCTTGCGTTTCTTCTTCCCAATTTTTTCTTGTTGCCGCTGCTGTCGTTGAATGCCAAACCCCTGCTGCCTCTTCTGGAAGAGAATAGCCATGCCCCCAGATGCAGATGTTTTGATGGAAATTGGGCTCCTGGAGAAGGCAACAATAGGCAGGCTTGCATCATGCAACAGCAACGGCGCCACCTCAGCTCTTGCTGCTGCTGCTGCTGCTGCTGCTGAATGTCTGAGTGAGTACCCAAGGACTTCTATCCAAACCCAAATCCAAATCGAGCGAGGCCGACGAAAGGGCACGGACGATGAAAATGACAGGCAGGCATCCTATGACACTTGGTACACGGCCATCCTCCAGTTGTAAAAATGTAAGTTCAAATTTACTCCCATACTTATAACATGTTTGCATAATTCTTATCACACCAACGATGTTTCAAAATTTCCCTTTCTACCTTAATATTTTATGCTAAATTTCTATCGTATCCATAAAATCACAACAATCATTAATTATCTTATTGGTGAATTGAAACAATTTAATCATAATATAAGTCAATTAATGTTGTTGAACCATTAATTTGTGACATCTCAGTGTTCAAGTATTATTTGAAAAAATTTGAATGGGAAAAATGATCTTTTCAACGAGATAATTAATGG
Source organism: Annona squamosa (assembly GCA_035584095.1). Taxonomy (NCBI): domain Eukaryota; kingdom Viridiplantae; phylum Streptophyta; class Magnoliopsida; order Magnoliales; family Annonaceae; genus Annona; species Annona squamosa. The sequence continues at coordinate 94,213,767 of JAXCLR010000001.1, read as the reverse complement.
TTGTATTAATTATATAGATATTATAGAAATTTAACGTGAATTGTTATACGTATAAAAATAATCACCGAAATATTGTTGATATATTTAGAATTAGAGATAAATATTATGGGTATAATAAGAATTTTTTAAAAATATAATGCAATCTTTAATTAATAATAAAATGCCATGCGCTCCAACTTTATTTATTAATTAATAAGCACTTCAGCTTTATTTATTAATTAATAAGGACAGTGCATAATTACTAACAATGTAATTAATAATCATTTGGACGCCGTATGTATGCTTAAGCCCGACCAGCCATCCCTTCTTTTCTCGCCGTCTCCGAAACTGAAATGCGGCAAACACTCTCCGTTAACAGGCTAACAGCCATCCCTGCTTTTGTCGCCGACAAAAATTTCGTCTCTATTTCTATAAGTATAAAGTGATAAAATTTTTGGTAAAAAATTAAAAAATTTTAAAATACGACAAAATAATGTGATATGATAAAAAATGAAAAATAAAATTAAAATAGATAGATTAATTGTATAAATAGTTATGCATAAATGATTAAAAAATATGATAATTTGTACGAAAAAATAATTAAAAAAATAAGATAATCAGAAGAGTGAAAAATTTTAGATTGAAAAATTTTGATTAAAAAATTTTATTGTGAAACAAACACACCCTCATGTAAAATGATTAAATTAAAATTTAATATGCTTTTTCCTAAAAGAAAATTCAATATACTTCTTTTGTTTGCTTTATCATGTATCAAAGATCATTTTGATCAAAGTTTTTGATAAGTCATAGCTATATAATAATATTTATAATTACATATTAAAATATAAGAATTCTCTGATCTTTTCAAAAAATTTTGAAATATTTTAATATTTTATAGAATCATCTGTGGATATATAAAGAATGATAAAGACGATATAGATATTGAATTAATAGCTTTAAAATAAATATATAACCCCAACAATTTTATTAGTTTAATTTTACACCTTTTCTTTTATCGAACGGAGACTGCACAGATATTCGATTCGGGTGAAGTTTGGGCTTCTAGTGGAATGAATAGTTATAAATATACTAAGCAAATTTTTGAAATTTAATTTGAATTTAATCGTCAAATTGTGCCAAAACAGTGCAGCAGCACCGAGAGAAGGCTTCTGTGCATTCGTAGCCAGCCCCGTCGGGTAAATGACCCGAACAACATCCCACCTTCCAAGCCCAACATCAAGCCCAAGGCCCGCTTGCCTTGGCCTTGGCCTTGCCCTCACGAACACGAACACGGACACGTACCCATTGACGCACCCTCGCCGCCCGCGACTAGCTCCGTTGCTGTTTCGCAGGGATATGGCTTTCGATTCTCAAAATAACTTCTTCTTCTTTTTTTTTTTTTACAATTTTTAAAATAACATTTTATACTTTCAATATAATTTTTCCCATACCAAATATACCTTATTACATTCTTATCTCATTCAAGCCCGCTAAATCCTTCCAAATTAAAATCTCTTTGTACACACGGCGGATAGCGCTGTGTGTGGGTTCAAATCCTATACATGAGATTTCGGCGCAACTCTTCGATGGGAGCATTCAGTCTCACTTAAAACAGGCGGGAGCAGCTGGTCTTCTTTTATAATTAGATAAGAGCTTGTTGTCTCTTTTCAAATATATGGAAACTTACAGTCTTCCAATGAATAGACTTTATACAATAATATTATATGTCACAATATACAATACCAATAAAAAAATTACTTATATGTAATGGTATCATGTTAATTTGCTCTTCTTGTGTTTCTTTTCAACTTTGAATAAAACTTTAAAGTTGTTCGGCTACGATCCGGTTGCATGCACCTTCTACATTTTTGTAGCTAATTGATTCGGGGTAATTTGCAAATATGCCTAATTAGTTTGTTCAAAATTGAAAATATACCCACATAGTTTGACATAATTGCAAATAACCTCACGTTGTTTTAATGTTATTCCGATATTTTTATAGCATGGAAGTTATTTGTAATTATGGTTAAACTATATAGAGGTTATTTGCAAAAATTAAATTCATCACTTAATTTTTGAAATTAAAAATACACTAACATAGTTTGCTTATTTTTGCAAATACACTCATGCCGTGACGGTGTTATAAGGGTTATTTGTAATTATGGTTAAATTATGTATGAGTTACTTATAATTTCTAAAACTACATGAATATTCTCAATTTTGATGAAATTAAGTAAATATATTTGCAAATTACCCAATAACTCCACGAATTGAGGAATTAAGAATGGTTGGTGGCAGATGAAATGACAAATTACCAGTTTATCGGGACGACAAGAGGCGGGGAGCCGAGTAACAAGAGCATGCATGTATGCAAGCATTGCATGGCCAGGTGTCATTTCTTTCAAATGAAATATATAACCGCACTTGCATGCACGCAGCCAAACCTTGACCTAATCAATTTGCTGCTATCCATTTAATTATCCGATGGTGTGATCAAAACAATATTAGAGTTTTTATTCCAAATTTAAAATGACTAAAGCTTGCAATAAAAAAAGAAAAAGCAAGTTTAAATTCATAGCAAAAGAATTATTCTTTCGCGGACAACAATTTCTAAAAACTCGCACGCCTGAAAACGTTGACCGTGTTGATGTGATAAATTAACGTAAAGTGGAATGAGGTGAGAATGGACAATATAGTTATATGGAAAGATATAAGATGGACAATATACTTATATGGAAAGATATAAGATGTTTGATTCTAAGGATAAAATGAAAAAAAGCTTGTAATCGGGTAATTAATGCATTTGATTTTTTGACTTTGCCCGATTCCAATAATTTCAACTGATTACAAAATCTCAAAAACTTCCTCGTTTAGATATCACCTTATAGACTCTAGATCTCCAAACATACACAAAAAAAAAAAAAAAAAAAAAAAAAAGATTCCACTTTTTAAACCAGCGCAATAAATGGCTCTGCGTGATCGGATCCAACCTTTTGCCACTCTAGGCTCTGGCTAGCTAGAAATGTACAAATGTCAAAAGTCGAATATATTATATGATGAGTCACGCTTCCATGTACATAAAAGTAATTTTATGTAATTCTATTATTTTTTTACCTTGATAATTACTAAAAAATCTACTTCATTCATTATCATATTTAGTATCGTTTGTGCATGGGTTATATTTAGTTAAAAAACGTATCCAAGTATAAATTATAAAAAATAATTAAATTATTCACATGGCACTTTTTTATGAATTCGCACTTGAATGTTCTTTTATTCATATAGTAATGAAATTTTAAATAATTAAAATTTTTAATATACAATTTTGAAATTAATATTTAATATTAAACTATTTTATTTTATTAATTTATACATTTTTGATGAGGTAATAGAATAAGATTATATACAAGAGGAGTTTAATTCAATACAAACTCTTATATGTCACCTGCGGCTAGCGCAGGTGGCAGGGGTGTTGGACCCTTAGCGCAGGTTGTGGGTTCGAATTCCACACGAAAAAATGGTGCGGGAGCTGTGGTCTCCCTTTGAGGTAGAGTGGAAGCTGTTGTCTCCCTTGGGCTTGATGGAAGCTGTTCTTCCTAATTTTTTAGTGAAACCGTGTCTCCAGATTTCTTTGGAGGAGTTATGTATCTCTTTGTTTATAAGAATGTCTCAGAACAACATGTAATATGTGTTAAGATATATGTAAATATAAACCATCAATACAAACTCTTATATGATATATGAGTTTGGCATGAAACAAATTGAGTACTTGGTATGACTAGCATTAACTTTCTTCTTACATACTAAATTTAATGGATGATGCATAAAGCTAACAACAAATTTGCTAGTATAATGTCTTCATACATGACCACTCTTTAATAGCCATATTTCAAGGGCTGAATGCAGCTAGGTCCTACATTTAATATAGTAAAAGTATTATTATTATTATTATTTGAAATTAAATTTTAATGGCTACCTTAAATATTAGTCTATATTTCATTTGATGTCAAAGCTCACTATCTTCTGCTTACATAATTAAATTTAATGGATTTCGCATGAAGTCATCAACAAATTTTCTAGTATAACTTTTTCATATGTGACCACCTTTTAGCAGCAAAATTTCAAGGGCTAAATGCAACTAAGTCCTATATTTAATATAGTAAAAGTTCTATTATTATTAATATTTGCATTAAATTTTAATGGCTACCTTAAATATTATTCTATGTTGCATTTAATGTCAAAGATGATTATATTTAAGTAGTGATGATGATCTTTTTAGGACAACCTAAAATGAATTTATTTTAGTCTAGCTAATATTCTTCTTTTTATATTTTTCATAAAACTATTCTTTAAAGTCTATTTAACTTATATATAAAATTTTACTATGTCTGAATGTATAAGATACGGCACTATTTTTCTTTTTCTTTGTATATTTGTTTATTTGTATATAAATTAAGTTTTATCATTTTGAATACATGTATATATTTTTTAAATACAGGGCTATTTTAGCTATCTTAGCCATTGAAATTTGCAAAAATACCTTATGATTAAAAGTCTAAAAAAATTTAAACACATATCCAAAAATGTTAAAACTTGTTTCTTATCTTAAATGCATCTATATTAACAATTTTATGAAGAAAAAAAATAAATAAAATTTTTTAAGGTAGGCTAAGTAAGTCATTACTTAGCCCAAACTAATAAAATTACTTCTCTTGATGTGTATATATATATACACATATTTTTTTTATTTTCAGAACTTGTCATCTTCTAGGAGTTCAAAATGATTTAAATAATCCCCCCCAAATGACATTTTTAAAAAAATATCTGTACATATTTGAAAATTGTGAAATTCAATATATAAGTTAAATGCACCTTATGAAACAAATTCATTAAAAAAATTTAAAATAAAAACAAGGAGTGCATTAAGCTGCACTAAAATAAGTTTATATTAGACTGGCGAAATGAGATCATTCTTCTTTAACTAAATGCCACGACTCAAGAAAAAAAAAAACTTTGTAGTTAAATAATGAATTATAGTCGAAATACATGTATTGTATAGGACTAAAAAATTAGTTACACAGAACCAAATATGTTGTTATGAATTACAACTTTGAGTTTTCATGATGGGAAGGATTTCAACCTGAACTATAAAATGGAGGACGGAGAAGAGGAAGCAATATGAACTGAACCATTCATTTGAAAGGAGTTGTACAAATTATATGTCCATGCCCACAGTAGCAAATTCATACAGTAGACTCTTCTGCCTAAACTCTATCTAGATGAAAAGAGAAATTAAGGACGGGGATTAATAAAGGTTAGAAATTTTCATTAGAAGAGAATTCCTTGCAGATGAAATTAAAGCTAGATGGAACCTGTCAAGGACTAGCAGGATGAATTTAGAAATTACATATGCATATAAACTAGTAATGCAGAATTACATATTGGATAATGATCATATACATAACCGATCGAAGCTGCAGCTTGTATATGGCCCTTTTCTTGATTTTCATTTTTATACGGCACACGAATATTTAGTTTAAATACTAAAATTTACCATTTTCAAAATCATATATATTTTTTTACAAAAGATCAAAAATCAACATTTTCGCTCTCGTTCAACTATTGAATATGTTGAGTTTTGAAATTTTTGTAAAATATATATATACTTTAAAAATGGTAAAATTTGGTATATGTACTAAATATGTGGCCCGCATAATAATGTAAAAAATAAAAAAAAAGGGGATCATTACCCACACACATATGTAATAGGCGTAACTTCCCCGCCATTCGTTTTATCAGGTTCCAACAATGGCAATGAGCTGGCGATCGGTGTGGAGAAGGAGGAGGTGGTGGTGGTGGGGCGGATGAGAGAGAGTGCCGCGGCCTCAGCAGAATGTTTGTTGAATTTCGTGGGCCAACTCCTCCGCACTCAGTTCGCATTCAATTCCAATCTACAAATATATATAGATATCAAACAACCAATCATCAGCTCTAATTGCCATTTATTTAACCATTTGCTGCAAGAAGAAAAATAACGTACTTTCTTAGCTGTTCATTAGTAGACCCCAGACAAATTAATCGTAAATGATATAATTGGGAGCAATATATATACAGCAAGAAGCTACAAACCATACCCATTTCAGAGATACCAATGTCCATTTATTGTCAACCGTATCTCTCTCCCTCCCCACCTTCCATTCAAGTTGGCAGAATTTGGCACTTGAATGCGTTTATGATCGATTCGTGCGCACACACACATAAACATATCATGTGCAAATATCTTCGTATCGGGGACCATTTTCGGCATCGGGAACAAAAATTCACGTAAAGAACGTGTTATTTCCAAAGATGTCATTGCTGCCATGGAATTCTGGACCATATCTGCCCTGCTACGACTACGTACGTACCTCACCATCCATTTCATACTTTTTACTTTGACAATATTATCACAGCTTTAACCGCCCTCCGATTAAGGACAGGGAGGATTATTTAACTCACTCGCCCCACGCGGGCTAGACAGGTGTTTTCACATCAAGCAAGCCATGTGTAAATATACCACAGGGAAACTCCAAAAACTGCCTTGATTTCTGTATTTGATGGAGCTGTACAAATGTTAGCTGATGTGAAGCATAGAATCCGATTCTATTGAGAACATTAAACTCCATAGGGTACGAGATTTCCGCCGGAGATGGAGTTCTCAAGATGATAAAGAGAACAACGATTGTTATAAAATGTTAGAAGACTAAAAGCCCATACAAACTAATAGGGAGTGTGATGACATGTGGAGTTCCTGTAAAGTCCCAAGTTGTAAGTACAAGTGGAGCATAGAAGTCCTATTTTGTGGTCAATAAAATACTCTCTAATCAAGATCATAATAAAGTGGCGAGAGAGATGAAAGCACTAAAGGTCGTCCAGTAGAGGCTAACTCTATATGACATCAGGAGGGGTATAATGGACCATGCAAGTTCAAACATGGTTAGATGAATGTCAAAGAACACAGAGCAATTGAAGACGCATGTTTCTCTACTAGCTAATTGACTTGTTGTTTATAAAATTCAAGCCAATGTAGAGATTTATTGAATGTGTCTTATATTCTATATATTTTAATTATGTGTATAGATTCACATAAGGTGTAAGTTTGGGATTGTGCATGTATATGAGAGTTATAAATATACATGTGTTATATGGGGTTTAACATCACAGAACAAATACAGAGAATTTTGATGAAAGACTCTAAAAGAAAGACGATTTATTGCCACTGAGAAGAAAACTATAATTATTTGTTGATTAGTGAATTTTTTCTTTGGTGGGGCAAGTACCTAGCTAAACTACATAAATTCTCTGTGTTCTATAGTGCTTAGATCATGTTCTCAACCCTAACAAGGATAATCACTCTAAATGAAGTATCATATTAGAAAGGTTGGACTAGTTATCATCATGGAAGGATCTGAGATTCTAGGTGCTCCTAGTTCACTAGGCAAGTGTCATGCAGCATGCCGATTGAGATCAGAATTGTGCTAGGGACTACCCTTGAAGATTCATTTTTCATTCTCTAGCATCGGGGTGCGAGCAATTCAAGAACAACCAATTTCTAAGGTTCAATGTATCAAAAAATAATAATAATAAATTCTAAGGTTCAAGATGGACGTCCAAGTTGATTCACATAAGGGAGGAAATTATGGGCGTGCGAACTTCAAGAAAGGAGGGTAGCAAATGTAGCATATGTAACCACTCGAAACAGCTTTAGAGTTTGTAATTGGTGAAATAAAAAGGCCTCTGTTGTGCTAAAATAAGGATCTAGAGATAAAAATATCAATTGCATTCATTTCCTTTGTTTTCCTTTATTTTCTTTATTATTATTAATTTTTTTTGGGCTTCTTCGGTTGCCATACCTTTCTATATTAAGCATCTTCCGGAGGTTTGTACTATAGACACTTTTTTCGTTTCCATACATGCATGTTATAAATCGTGCACTTCAAGAAAATCTAACAATAACAAATATCTGGATTCAATCCTAAAAGTTGGCTTTTAACAGAAAATTTTACTTTTTTGTTAATTATGTGTAAATTATTCCCTTTAGTAATCAAAATATTTTTTAATTCTTTGTTAAAATGTTTTAAATAAAAAATTTGTAATAAAGTTATAGTTTAGTAATAAACCTTAAAGAGCCTTTAAAAAATGGTTATAGCAAAGAAAAAATTATTAAAAATTTTACCAATAAAAATGCAAAACTATTATCTTTTAGCATTAACTTGTTTTTTTGGTAATGGGAAGTTCTTAATGGTGCAATGACCACTTGATGTACGGTACCAAGGAATCTTTTGAAGCCTTGAAAATGGATAAAGACTACGGGTGCGTTTGTTTCGCATCAAAAAATGTCAACTAAAACTTTTCAGTCTAAAACTTTTCACTCTCCATAATTACTCT
>JAXCLR010000001.1:94185258-94205261 GCA_035584095.1 Annona squamosa | reverse complement strand
ACATCATTTTCTATTGATTTGACAACTTCTACTCTAAAAACTTTTCATCAAAAGTTTTACCTCCAACCAAACACACCTTACGAATATGCAGGAAAGTCTACTTTTTCTATATACAACACTACAAGAGAACTTAGAGATACACTAAACCAAAAGAGATCACCTTGTTTTGAAGATAATACAATAACATCAATCTTAGTTTCAGCTAGGTTCAAAATTATTTATTATCACATATATACTGACGTATTTAACACTATATGCAACATAGTTTGTTTATATGCAGCAAAATTTTGACTGCGTGTTACAAATTTCAAAAAAAGACTGCATTTATTTATTTATTTATTTGCTGACTGCATGTGACTGCATGCATTTAGTTGTATGTGATTGGCTCTTGACTAGCCAAGCAGGGTGTATAAGGCGAAATACATACTGGATACGTAAAAATTTATGTTATGTGCAGTAACAATGGCTGCATTTAAGAACCCTAATTGGAGTGGTAGTCAGTGGAGAGAAGTTTGCAAGAAATAAAATAACCTATATTTGAATTCACCATGGAGCAACTAACGACCAAAAGGGTCAGTGCAAGTGTTCACAGGCACCATTTGCAAGCAGAACCGCAACAGAAAAGAGAGCATGTGGTTACTGCAGATTTTTCCGGCAACATAATTTGAGTCATTTATGATGTTTGATCATCCATTTTCTTTCTGTCACTATTCTTGGCTTTTCTCGCATTCACTGTTCCCAAAAAATGGCGTAGCAAATTATTAAGGCTTCTTTCATAAATAAAAAAAAATTATGGAGGCTTCTGGTCGAATTTCGTGATCAAAACAAATCAAGAGGAAAATTACAGTGGATGAAAAATAAATCCGCTTCTCCCAGTCGTCCAATTTTTACCTTTTTTTTTTTTCTATCGAACCTCGACATGTTTGCTGTTGTTTTAGTTCCCCCAACCAATTAGCTTTAAAGGTTTTATTTATTCCATTTTTTAGTTGTTGCTTACCAGTACTGCTTTTGAATATCAATAGTCAGTCGAATATATAGCCGTTAACAAGCAAGCGTAAAAAAAAGGAGAAGAATTATAACTAAGAAGATGAGAAAAAGGAAGATATACTTGTATATATATACACACACATACACAATTTAAGTGGGAGAATACGTACGTACCTTGATAGTGAATGAATTAAGCATTGTTTCCTCAATGGTGCTGATGCTAAAGTGAAGTATCTCCAGTGAGAGGCCTTCAAGGGCAGTAATTATCTTGAGGGCCTGACCAGGAATCCTGTGCGATACCGTCTTCAGAAGGACATTTGAACCAGAGAACTTGACTTCCACTTGTGCAACGGGGGATTTGGAGTTGGCGGCAAGCTCTTTGACGACATTGTCAAAGGAAGTGGAGGTAGAAGAAGAAGTGGAGGTGGAGGGATCATGCGAAGTAGTCATGGTGGGTGAAAGATAAGGTTGCGGTACTTGTGCTTGTGCTTGAGCTTGTGGCTGTTGCATCATTCTACTAGGTTTGTAAGGACTTGTTGGCTGTGGAGTTCTAGGGCTTATAGGTAAGCTCATCCTCGGACTCAATGGTGGATGTCTAGGGCTGAGCTGCGATGGCCTTGGGCTCGAAACGGGTCTAGGGCTAAGGACTTCACTGTATACCTTCCTTTGCTTCTTTGCCTCCAATGACTGAAGAACTTGCTGCAATTCCTTGATGAAATCGACCACTCCTCCAATTATGGAAGCTTGATCTCCCTACAAACATAAGCCAAGGAAGAAAGACAGTAGTTAGTTCCTTAATAAAAGCAGCTGAAATTAAAAGTTGAAATTAACATTCATGCAGAAGAAGAAAAAGAAACTAGGACGGCGTGCATCTTAAGATATTACGTACTCTCTTTACGTAGAAGCAAGGCATGAGAGATCGCAGGACCGACAAGTGCTCGTTCATCTGCTTCCTACGGTTCCGCTCCACCGTTATGTGGGATATTCTTTGCTGTCCATCTGCTGCAACTACTTCTTCTGAAGATGGAAGTGCCACTGCCGAGGATAACTTTGGTTTCTTGCAAGCAGGGGAGCCCTCGACGTCGGTCTCCGAGGAGTCGGGCAGACCACCACCACCACCACTTGAAGAAGCAGTTGATTTTTGCGACGCCAACACAGCTGGAGCATCACAGTTGCCATCGTCGAGGGAGTCGAGGAAGCTGAATAGATTTTCAGGAGAATCAGCTCCCCCAGTCAAGCCGCCGTCGCCAAAGTCAGCGTCGTCGAAGAGATCCGATAAGTTATCGGCCATGGGTTTATATATGCAAGGACGGAGACGGGTTTGCGGTGGATTTGAAGATGAGCAAATATATGGATATTTATATATAGGGGGAAAAAAAAACGGCCGGGGCGCGCGGGCCGCCGGGGGTTGTCAGGATCACGAAAAGGATGGGAAAAGTGGTGAAAATGACAAGGAGAAACAGTTTATGTTCAGGCGCTGTTGGAGGTGCCAAGTTAAGTTATGGAGATGAGATGACGGAGACGAAATGGCATGAAAGGGAAGTTGTCGAGGAAGAAGATGGAGAAAGAGAGAAGCGGTCGCGGGGAGGTGGATGATTGATGATGGATGGCTTTAGATAAAGAGGCAACAAGGCGCGATGGTCATTGTCATTGCCAATTGCCAACCAACTCTTCACAAACTAACGACGAGTACTTTGTCTACCCAATTTACAACTATACCCCTTACTAATTTTCCACAAAAGTCAAAACTCAAACGAAAAACAAAATACACTGGGTGCGTTTGGCAGATAGTAAAAAAATTTCAAGTTAAAATTTTTTTATTTGAAACTTTTTTATTTTTTGTGATTATTTTATTTTTTAATTATTTCCTAACATCTTCCTATACAACTACCTTACTTTTTAATTATTTTTATACAATTATCTATACAAATAATCTATTTATTTTAACTTTATTATCTTTAGTCTTTATATATTACCCCACCATATGACATCATTTTTTTTTCAATTTAACAACTTTTATATAAAAATATTTTCATTCAAAAATTTTATAACTTCTCAAACACACCCATTGTCTTATCAACGGTATTTTTGGAAGCATGTCATTGCTTACTCAATTATTTCAGCTTTGAACTTCCAACTTTGATGCATCAAAAAAAAAATTCCAACTTTGAACACCAAACAGGAGACAAGGATGCACGTCCAACAACTTTGTGTGTTATATATATTTTTATCTTATTGTGTTCATGTACTACTAATGATAATCTTGTATATTTTTATTTTTACATGAGTCACGTGTATTTAGGTTATATATTCAATTTCATCATTATCTAATTCTTACATGTTTTAATAAAATATTCAAAAATAAAAAAATTGTACCATTTTTATGTCCAAGGAGAGTGAGATGAGTAAAAGTTTTTATTTCTAAAAGTGGTTTATTTCGGCATAGGTACAAAATACAAGTGGACATATGCATCAATGGCACTACAAGAAAGTACACTTTTAGCCATACGAAAAATTGTCATTGTATATGTTAATTCGCACTGTGATATTATTATAACCAAGTCATTATAAGTACCTCACAAAAAAGCTTTTGCGATGACTTCTTGAATTTGTAATTTGCAACACTAAAAGGTTACTTTTAGCAACATTCATTATCTTATTGTTATTAAAAATTACATTTTTAATGATATAAGATATTTATGCCACAAAATAAAGTTTTTGTGACAAAAAGTTAGGTGTTGCCAAATGACTATTGCAAAATATTAGTTTTCTTTTTAGTGTTACTCTTACATACATATGTTCTATAATTGTCAAAGACTCATAGCCTTGTATTCTATCAATCTAGAGAGTCAAATGCTATGGTGTATAGAGTAAGGGTGCAACTTGGGTAGGGATACCCACTGACCCGACCTTAAATTATATAAGATATGGTAGAAAATTTTACTCATGGGTACGAGTAGAGTAGAAATCATTATCCAACCCCTTAAATAGGATAAGGGTATGATACACGTGTTAGATATCTTGAACTGATCCAAATAGGTACCTTAAAATGTAAATGACTATAAATAAATAAATAACAGTTTCTATCCTCCATTCATCAATAAATTATTATTGGTTTGATTTATTTATTTATTTTTCTCATTTGTACAGAGTCTCTATTTGTAATGACAAATGATTATAACATGAATACGGATGATGATGTTAATGCATTTTTTGCATGTCATTATTGGTTATTATAAGAACCGATTTGAAACTGAAACCAGAATTGACCCTATAGGTAATAGGTAGGAGTGATGTATAGTATATCCATCCCATCGTGTCCTAGCATATTATACGAATTGAAGTGGATGAGGGTAGATTTTGATATATCCATCCCATCGTGTCCTGCAGATAGAGTGGTGCATTTTTATAAGGTGTGTCGAACTCATCCATCCATACTACACTATGTCCGTAGGCTAGCTATCCTTGGGTAAGGTATATCTGAGAAATGGAACCCAGCTGGAGCTTTGTGGATCCATGACATATATATATATATATATATATCGACACACCCAAAAATTAACAATATATCCTTTAACAATATCATGGTATGTAGGTAGAATCTAGAAACAATGAAGGTTGTTGCTTCTCTTGGCACGTAGGCCAAAGAGGAAGCAAGAAGATTGAAATCATGATACCGTACAATAATTTTGTACGAAAGAAACTGGGGCCGCTTGCGTTAATGCAGGATCCCTCTGATATATGAATCTTAGTTAATAATCGGGGTGGGCACCACAAAGTTTGAAAAGGTGCGTGGTTGTTCTTTTTGTTACATATGCTTCTCTGGAATGAGAAGAAGGAGGCTTAATTACTTGGGTATTCATTATCTCTTTAATTTTTCTCCCCGGCCCATCTGTATTCAGTAAAGTCCATGCATACACGTGTCATTCCTTTTGTGTTCCGTAGTTAAAATTTAATGTTTGCTTGGATCACGGAATGATTTAATATTAAAAAGAGAATTTTGACATTTCTCCTTTCCAGCCCCCCACCTTCCCCGCCCCTATCTTCTTGCTTTGGGGTTTGCCATTCCACTGAAGGCAATGGCCAACGGAAGCTAGCTTGCAGCCATGGAAGGAGGGTTGACAATGCTCCCAGCAGTCACAGTCGGATCTGAACTTATGGCACCAAAGCAAGTCAGGCATGAGAACCAACTGGGCTGTGTGTCTGACTCCACCATCTATCACCTTTTACACTTTTAAAATATATGGCTGCATATTTATTTTATCCTTCCTAAATTACAATAGTATATACCCAAGAATATCAGAATTAATTAAAGCGCCACACAGCTAGCCAGAAGGAGTCAAGAGTCTAAGATTATATTAACATTCACAAGACATTGGTAACTCAATCATTTTTGCCTAAATCTACAGCTTGCTTAACAGCTGTCCACTACTGCCGGACTTGGGCTCCATATATATATATATGATCTACGTAACTCAAATTAAAACGAATGCTAATATTGGTGGAAAATTTTCATCCTTTTTCAACTGTTCTTTTTTCTCATTATTTTTTTATTAGTGTATATTTACGTCACATCTCAGCTAATATTATAAACAAACTCTGATACAATTCTTGTAATTTTGATATTATTTAGCTAGTAAAATTGATGGCAACAAAGGAAAGGCAGATCAAATTGAATTAATGGTGAGAAATTAATACAAAAAAAAAAAGGAAATTTGTGTAGTTGAGAATAAGACAAATCCCCTTTATTTATAGGGACCCAAATTGAAGGCTGCTCTCAATTGGTATGGTTGCAGTCACTCGGTTGAGGTGAATTTATGTCATGTGTACGGTTGTTAAATGGTGGAATAAATGTGATCTGGAAATTTTTGGAGGAAAGTTTCAGTGTTCCACGTTCACTCAATGCAATTTTGGAATGCATGCAGCAAAGACCCTGATTCTGAAAACCAGCGTCGTCGTCGTCAGCTACATGTAAAAATACATATGTGTGGATCCATGCAAAAATGAACAAAAGTAGGATACATGTCATTGTTACTTAGCCAACAACGAAGGTACTGTATTGGATCATTCCTATATGCGTATAATGGAATTAGCTCTGCTCCCATATCCTATAAATGTGATTCAAAGGCATCTGATCGAATAATTATAAAAAGTTTGGTTTGCTGACGGAAGTGAAAAACGTGAAATTTCTCGAGCCTGAATGGGTTTTGGGAAACTAGTCCAATTAGTGTGTCCCGGAAAGCTAGCATTTCTTTTTCACTTGTGAACGAAATTGGAAGAGCTTTTCGGAATCATTGCTAAGTGCCAAATCAAAAATTGGAAAGGACAATTTTCTTAAATAAAATAAGACATTCACACGAATCTCTCCATGAATGGCCCGGGATCCATAAATCTTTTGATACTCTTCTAGTCGTGCTTTGTGCAAGCCATGCGTGGCAAATGCTTAAAACGCGCAGCATGCATGAATACCGTCGGATCCCCCCAAATTTAAATTTGAATAGTGGGGGATGTAATTGGTTTTCGGCATTTCAAATCCCTCTTCCACCGCTCTATATATGCTGAGTCGAGGACTATGTCTGCGTAGCTAGCTAGTCTGCATCGATATACAGCCGGATGTATCTTTGTGTGCTGGGGTTGATTAAAAATGAAATTAAAAAAAAAAAAGCAAAAAAGTAAAAGAAAATTAGGCTTTCGTGCGAGTAAGGAAATGAGAAATTAAAATTTTAGAAAGTACGAGGGAGATATGTTATGATACAACAAGGTAAAATAAGAATAAACTGAGTAGTTGTATGATAAAATAATTAAAATATAGAGGTAAGAATACATTAAGATCTTTAAAAAAAAAATTAAAAATTTTTCTTTTTTTATTTATTTAAGAAAAAAAGAATGTGTCCGCCTCCACCTAAACTGGTTTCAGCAAAGTGAGCGGGGGGCCGGAAGGGAATAAATGCGCAGGACTGATGCATGGGAGTGCGTTTCATTTAAGGTGCAGTGTCAGCCCATCGTTGGAGTTAGATTCGCGGATTCTACGTTTGGCTTCTCCCTCTTTACTCACGCATTAATCCACCCCCCAACTGCCCTTTCTTTTGTCTCCTCCCTCGGGGCCCACCCATCGCCATAGCCCTATTTCTCTTTAATTACCCACACCCAAATTCTCTCATTATACTGATTAGTTTTCTATCATATAATTAAACATAATTCCTTGACACGCTAGCTTCTGCTGCACGTTTCACGAAATTTAAAGAGTTCCAGTCACTCATGCATGGATGCATATGGTTGATTTTTTTTTTTTTTTTCTTTTTGGAGTAATGCTGCTCATCTCTTGAATTAATTAAGCTAAAAGCAAGCATTACGAGTTGAAAGAGATGGGAGGTGCAGTACGATATATGTCATGCTAGGCCTTACTAGCGCTAGCAGGCAATTATTTTGTTATATATATATATTACATAGAAAACAGCGGCCCACGAAACAATGCAGGGGCAGGAGAGAAGTCTGTTCTTCACACAAAAAACAATGTACGTGGGCACGTCTAACAAATGCATGCATCTGCAAAACCGTGTTGGGAATTCACAAGGTAGATAGGCCTTCCCTCTCGTATTTTTAGCTCTTTAATTACTCTCTCTCTCTCTCTCCCCCCGTTCAATTTGAATTTCTTCCACCCTCTATTTATTTCGAAGGGTTTATTGAATGGCACCACGAAAGGCGTATGATCCATCTTTCACGCATTTGTATTTCATTCCCGCGTCGTTTTAGAAGGCAGCGAGAGTTATGACACCCTGCTTCAGTTGCTTGACAGCCTCCGCGCCGGAGAAAAGTTGAGATTTTTATTATGTCGATCGGATTTTAATATATATATATATATATATATATATACCACATACGCCTTCAACGCCTACAATTACCCACTGGAGTTTTGTCCCTATATGATATTGATATTAATATTAATATATGTATATATAGATATTTTGGAGGTCTATAGTAGGATCAAAGTATAAGGTTGGAAGGAAGCAGGAAAGTAATTAATATCAAAAATCAGTTGATTGCAGTGAGGCCCAGAAGCTGATTGCATGGTAGATTTTGATGTCGGGCGGGGGCAGGTGGAGTCCCTGTCGACCCTATACATGGACAGCTTTAGCCCATATATGAATCATATAACCGTTGGAGCTAAGAAGGTTCAGGTCAGAGATGCATTTGGCCGCCGGATGGACGGAGCCTGCACTGCAACTGCACTTGACGGGACAGGACAAGAGACTGAGACAGACACAGTCGTAGCGTAGCAAATGCAGCACGCCTTTTCTCATGTTTCGCTCATGACAAGCTCTGCAATCGCATTGCTCCCTGTACAACCCAATGACACGCCCCTTTCTCTCTGCCTTCTGATTTATGGGAGTGAAACCGCAGTAGTTGAGTGTCTTCATTCCCCCACTTCCAATTAACCTTATCCTTCTAATATGCACCCGCCTTTCCATGCATAAAACTCATTTATTTTTATTTTTCAATTTTTTTTTATACAACTGTTAATTACCAGCTGTGTTTTTATCAACATCTCCAAGGTCGGTAAAAACTTACATATGAATTACATATACCTAGATCAATAATCTTATAGAAAATTTTTAAAAATTGTGTTTTACAACCACGGAAACTCAAGTGAACTCCGTCAAGTCTTGATTATATAAGTAAATACTTTTATAATGCTGACACCATTGGAGATGTTAATTTTGGCTCACCTTATTGGTTAAATTAAATGTCCACTCTTACTTGCCCATACAAGCATAGCCCCATTAGTAAAAGCCTTAACTTGTGTCTAGTTCATCTAGGTTTCAATCCCTCTTGGAGTATTATGACTCCCATTTGAGAAGCATTATGTCCATTATTATTATGTCAGATGAACCTTGTAAAGTAAATTGGGTGAATTAAGCTTCAATTGTAACAAAGTATAAGTCCAGATGTTCTCTTCGCCAATCGCGTGCTAGTAGAATATCTCCATTTTGAGACTAACCTTTATGTTGAAATATAAGTCTAACTAATAACATTGATTAACATTATTTGTTTTGATGTGATGCTAAAATTTATGTTAATTTGTCCAAGTTACACTTTCCCCCTTTCAGAGCCAAGGTTGCACGTCATAGCTTCTGATATCATTGTACCAATGCTTTCTCCTTTTTTCCAACATTTTGCTAATTATCCCTAATCATAGCTCCAAAGCCCACCTGTTTTGTCTCGACGCAGAAACTTCCATCAACGTTGATCTTATAGGATGTAGACACTGGTCGTAGAAGTTTCTACACCAAGAAAGAATCTTTGTGATAACCAATGGTTCTTCAAAAAATCTACAATGGTTTCTGATAATCTAAATCCGCCAATAGAAAAGAAAGAAAAGGGATAGCACCTCAACGTTTTTCATGTTCATCAGTCCCCTGATAATTCCTCTTATTGCATCACTCAGTGTCCATATGCTCCAGTCTAGTACAATCAATCTTCTTCGCATCCAAATAGCTGCACAATTCACAAAACGATGCTTTGAGTCTTCATTTTCTACCTTGCATAGATCACAGATTGGATTAATTGTCACACCTCTGTGTATGAGGTTGTTTTTGTGGAGATGACATTTTTGTATAATCTCCACCCAAAGACTTTTATCTTGCTTGGAAATGACAATCACCATAATTGTTTTTATTTCCTATTCAGGTGAGAAATTGACCTCCTAGAAGTATCTACTCAAAACAAATTGTTAGAAGGCAATAATCGATGCAGATTTGACGGTGAACACACCATCTAGTTCTACATTCCAATACCATTCATCCATTCTGTTTTCCACTAGTACCAGGGAGTGAATTATGGATCTCCATCCCAATTCATCCTTCTATCAGCAAAACTACAAACTTTCACATCATTAGGGACATTTATAAGAAGAGGGCCACATTTTGTGATTTGATTCTTGGTCCATTTATCATAGAAGAAGTTCACACTTATACCATTTCCAAGATGCCACATTCCCCCAAACTGAAGAACCCACATAGCCTTGAGTAAACTTCTCCATACATGGGAGTCTCCATGTCTCCCTTTGCATTCCCAGATGCTACAATTTTTCTTAGGTATTTTGCATTGAGAACCCTTCAGCAAAGGGAGTCCAGGTCGATGACAAGTCGCCATACCTGCTTTGCAAGCAATGCCAAATTGAAGAGTGTTTGTTAAGTCTCTAAATCACATTCCCCCAACTGCCTTAGGTTTACTCATATTTTTCCATGACACCCAATTAATCTTTCTCTTTCCACTAGCCTCACCCTACCAAAACCTGTTAACCATACTATTCATCTCACCGCACAGCTCGTTAGGGATAAGAAATATGCTCATCGAGTAACACAGGATTGCTTGAGCTACTGCTTTTATCAAAACTTATTTTCCTTCCAAAGAAAGTAATTTATCTTTCCAGCCTTCAATTCGTTTCCATATTCTTTTTTTAGGTTTCCAAACACTGCTTTTTTGGATCTGCTTAGCCATATTGGGAGTCCCAATTAGTTACCAAACACAAATTTTGTAACCCCTAATCTAGAAAATAAGGCATGTTTTATGGCTTGGCAAGTGTTGGTGCCACAGAGCAACGCCATTTTGTCAATATTGATCTTGTATCTAGAACAGTCTTCATACATCTTGAGAGCATTTGCTAGCTGGTATAGTTCATGCTGATTTGTCCTAAGAAAGACGAGAGCGTTGTCTGTGAAAAGCAAATGAAAATTTTTTAGTCCATGCAGAGCAAGGTGGAGGCCCAAAATTTTGCCCAAATGTTCCATATTTTCGAGTAAAAGAGAGAGTCCTCACTGCATATTAGGAAAAGATATGGGGAGAGAGGATCCCCCTGTCTCAGACCCTTTTTATGAAAAATCGACGGAGATTTAAATCCGTTCATCTTCACCCCATAGCTCACAGATGATATACATCTCATGATCCATTGAATCCATCATCCACAAAAGCTTATTCTTTGCATCATTACTTGTAGGAAAGATCAATCTACTTAATTGTATGCCTTGGACATGTAAAGCTTTATAGTTATGACTTCCCTCTTTCCCTTCCTTCTTGCCCTCAACTGATGCACAACCTCGTATGCAATTATCATATTATCAGTGATGAGGCACTTCGAGACAAAAGCATTTTGATTATTTGAAATAATTTGATTGAGAAAACTCTTGAGACAATCTGCCAGCACCTTTGCCAAGATCTTGTATTCAGTGTTGTACAGGCTTATCAGACGAAAATTGTTCATTCTACATGCATCCCTCTTCTTCGGGTTAAGAGTGATAGTTGTGGAATTCAGACTGGATAGGTAGGAATTCAACATGATGGGATCCTCATATTCGATAGCTTGTTTGCACATCTGAAAAATGTCCTTGCCTATGATTTCTCAATTGCTTTGAAAGAAGCCAACTAACATCCCACCGGTCCAATTGCTTTCATTGGGCTCATGGCCTTGATTGTGTTCATTACTTCCTTCCATTGCAAAAGGTTTATAAACATCGTATTGTCTTCGGTCAAGATCTTCAAAATGCACAATGTTGAGATCCTTTCTATCTATTCTGGGTTGGAGTTCATAAACAACTTTGTAAAATAGTTGTCAACCACAACCATTAGATTCTCCTAATCATAAACTCTTGTCATCTTGCAGATGATCTACAAAGCTTGTTCTCCTTTTAATTGAAGCTGCCTTATGGAAGAAGTTAGTATTCCTATCCCCCAATTGGAGCCAATGTGTTTTTGATCGCTGCTTCCAAATTACTTCTTTATCTGCAAGAAGAATGTTAATTTTTCCTTCCACCTCTTGGATTTCCTATCTCTAATGTCAGATGCTCCCTACAGTTTCAGATTATAAAGGTAATCGATGTTGCTTCTGATAGCTGCTTGTCTTTTCTTTATTTTTTCTCTATCCTATGTTGTAAACTTTAGGTTGCATTACTGAATTTTCCTGCCCACCAAATCAAAATATAGATATGCTTCCTCCTGCTTATTCCTCGTAGTCATCCTTAATAATCTGCTGAGCTTCATCTTCCTCCGCCCATTGCAGTTCATATCTGAATTCCTTTGGTGGTTTAATTCTATTTTTTATGGGATCAAGGAAAACCAAAATAGAATAGTACTCGAATGTGGATGCAGTTAGATGATACAACTTGGTGAAGGAGAATAAATCAAGCCAATGGGTTGACACCATGTTTGTAGCGTCACCAACTTGAGACATCACATCCTTACTCTAAGACCTTATCAATTGATGAATGTAAATCAGAAATTATTGCCCTAATCATGCGGTGGGTTCTTAATTGAATCTCGTCCAAAAATTTTTTTATTTTATTCATTTTCCTTCATCATTTTATTTTTTTGCATTCCATACCATTCATCGTACAAGCGATAATACACTTATAATCAATTGTACATATCAAGTGCACATTTTATTCATAACATATCAACTTGCTTTTATACATTAAAGGTCTTATTGAGCTAATCATGTCCTTTTCATTCCATACATACATACATTCATCAGTTATTACCATATAAGCACTTATCATTTATCACATTTCTTATGTTAATAGTATCATGTCCCATTAGGGCATTCGCTTATCACATTTCAACAAATTTTCTTATATTAAAATTTTTTCCTTTCTCAGCAAGAACAAACCTTTCATCATTTGAATTTTTCCTACACCTGTCTAAATGGGAAAAATAAAACATGAGTCAAAACTCAATAAGCAAACATTTTTCATTTTCATTTAAATGCATTTCTCTCAATTCGGTAGGAGACACTTAGCAAGTGATTAACTACCAATAAAACAGAAACCATTTCATAAATCCTTCATAGACCATTTATAAAGCATTCGTGTAAACCAGTCATGTAAAACAGTTTAATCCCAATTTTTTGGGCATTTTATAAAGATTGGATATGCAAATGCATCATTTCCATTTATGACATAATCTTTCATGCGATATAGCATTTGATTACTTGTAGACCATTAAGCATTTGATTCCCTCCTTCAGATGGCATTGTTTCTAGGCTGCCGAGATTGGTGACTACTGCCATGTTTGCACCTTCACTGCTAATGCTTGTTTTAACTTCAGAGGTTTTGAATTTACTCTCACACCACACCTCTTCCTTGCTTTCTAGTTTCTCCCTCTCCTCACCTATATTCATTCCTCTACTTCTTTTCTAACTTCCATGCATACCTCTCTTTGAATCTCCCTCTTTCTTTGTTTCCACTACTCTTTTCTTAGTCCCATCTCTCCTTCTTATTCCCTCATTCTCCCTCAACCTCCTTACTTCTATTATTTTCTTTCTCACTTCTTTCTATCTGTCATTAGCATCCCTAGAATAGCCCTTTTCCCTCTCCCTGCCCATCCCCTCCCCCACTTCCTTTCTCATTTACTCTGTAATTTCCTCCCCTTTGAATATCTCCCCCAAGCTCCTATCCTCGGTTATTGATCCCTTCACTGGATTAGTATTTTCCTTCTCTTCTATGGTTTCTTTTCCTTTGTTATTTTTGCCAATGTCCTCCTCTTATTCAAAGAGATCCTCATCCCCCTCACTCTCATTTCCTTCCCCAATTTTCATACTAATGTCCCATAAGACCCTTTCGCTACTTTTCAATTCTCTATTTATATTTAGCTGCTTCCAAACATCTTTCTATGGTAATGCCACAACTTCTTCCACATCTATATCAACTATCAAATTTTTGTTATCTTTTTTATATTCAATCTCATTAACATAAGTCTTTGGGAAGACCCTATTATTGTTATTATTTTTCACTTTCAATCCTACCACTTTAAAACTCATTTTTAGGTTTACCCCATATCTAACGTCTATTTCTTCATGTTCATTTGCTCCTTTGAAGTTTTCGCATTCCACATAATCATGTCCTCTTCTTTCATAGAGGAAACAAAACATAGACAATCTCTCATATTGAAATGGAACCCATCTTCTTCTAGCCTTTCCACATTTCACAAAAACTCCTTCTTATCGAGTCCCTAACATCAAACTCAACCCTCACCCTTACTCTCTCGTCTTTTGGCTCAACCTCAAAATGTGAATAGAAAGAATTACCTATCACCGTACCCAGGGCGTCTTTGTTGGCCAGAAATGGTGTTTCCTTGACTAGAAGCCAAAAAGGAGATGTATCCAACTCTATCTCCTCTATTTCCATTGGTTCCTTAAGATCCTCTATTAGTATCAACTTTCTATCATACAACCATGGCTGCCCTACTAGAATTCTAGTTTTGTCGTCCTCCTCTTCACATGTGACGACAAAGAGGCTATCGCCTACCTCTATGAAAGTTGCTGATGACTTTGGGGACGTTTGGTAAAGGGATGTGGGAAATGTGGGAGGGAAGTAATGGAAATACGAGTTTCGAGGTACTTCATTAATCAATTAATCATCATATTTTTTCGCTTTTATCCCTATATTTTAATCATTTTTTCTATCAACTACTTCCCAACCAACCTATATATTCCAACTTTACCCCTATCATTTCATATCAATCACACAATTTCTAAAATATTCCATTTTCTATTCCCACCAAATACCACATTTCCCACAACTTTTACATTCACAAACATCCCATTTATCTTTCATATCTATTTCATTGTTGAGATAAACAGGCGTAGGTTATAGCATCTCTTCGTCCGCAATGACCATAGGATAGATGGTCTTACCCTCCGGGTTGATTTTTGAAAGAACTTCCTTTACTTGTGCTAGGGTTTGCATTTCTCTATTGAGAAGTTCCTCTTCTGCTAGTGTCATGAAAGATTCCCAATTATGATGCCTTGGCTTATTTCCTTTTTCAAAATCTTTTAGCCTAATGTTCTTGGAGTACAATATAATGGACAAACGAAGAGGAATTTTTCTACCTAAATCCAGAGATTGCTTTTGCCCCCAAAAAAGCTTTTACCTTGAACCGGGTGTGAAATTTTTTTTTTCTGTCTGGCACTACAGAGGAAAAGACAATGATTAAAACAAATAAGGTAGTTGGAGTGGAATTAGAAGGAAAAATAATTAAAATGTAGGGATAAAATTAGAAAAATAGAATTGTTAGAGTAATAAATGATGAGTTGAAACTTGAGATGGGCTGGTGCATATCCACCTTTTTCCTTGTTCTTTCGATTCTTGACGTTAACAGACATCTCCTTTATTATCCTTCCATAAGCATGTCTTCCAATGGTTCTCATGGCTTGCCACCAAATTTTTAGTTTATTGTCAGTTTCTACAAAATAATAAAAAGACTAGATCGTGATGGTGATGGTATCTTTAAGGGACAACATCAAGCCCAAACCTAATCATAATGATCTTATTTTCACGTATTATATATTTTAAAATATTTATTTTGTGTGATCTAATGTGTATTTAGATCATCTACTAAGTTTTACAATTTTTGGATTCTTGTATATATTTTTTACAAAATTCGTTAAATAAAGAATTTTACCATTTTTATATCACGGAGAGGGTGAGATGGTTGAAAACTAATATATTTGAATTTTATAAAAAAATCTATACAAGAATTGAAAATGTTAGAATTTGGTAGAAAATAACTACACATGGCCCACATAAAAATGAAAAATATATAAAAATATAAAAGACACAATAGATGTACCAACTGATTATCCATATATATATATGTGTGAGGAATTGTCCATGTAATCGGTTGTATTTTTTAAAATATTTGGTTTTAAGTTTAAATCATCAATCATATTTTGCTCAATTTATATATGCAAAAAATGAAAAATCATGTTATTTAAATTTGTTCATAATCCATAAAAGTAAAAATGGATGAAGTTATTTATATTTATATTTTAAGATTAACTAATAAATAGTTTCAAACATAAGAGATGGATGTGATGGAAAAAAGAATAAAAAAAAAAAATTTGAGTGACTGTAAAATATAATCCATTGCACAGAGGAATTTCCCTCTCCATCTCTGGATATGTTGACGGCGTGCTTGAAGCCTTCAATCAAATCTAGACTGCACGTGGAACTACAACAGCTAGTTGAAACATTGACTAAAATGAATTATGTGCTGGAAAAGTGGAGGGCGTAGGCGTAAAATGGTTTCATAGGGAGCCATAGATGGCATTGCGGGCAATACTTAGGGCCTGTAAGGTTCCCTTCAAAGTGGGCCGGGGCAAGATTCTGGGCCGTCTTGTGGAGTGTCATCTTGCCACTGAGAAACCTCGAGAGATCCATCCATCCATCCATCCATCCACAGGCATCGTCTGTGCACTATCCAAAATCCTGTAGGATTTTTTTTTTTATTAAATTTTTAGACGATAAGAATTTCAATATAAAAGGTACTGTTTTTTTAACACTAAAACGGCAAGTACGTGCGTTTTTTAAAAGGCTTGAATTTTAAGCTCATAGATTACTCACTTTTTGGGTAATTTTTAATTAATAACGTCCAAGGGAGAAATTTTAGCCAAAACAGAAAAGTGAGGGTCAAACATTTATCAAAAGTGGAATAAAAATTCTGAACTTTCTGCCGCCAAAACTTGCGGTCAAACAGGCCAAAAGTCTCAGTTTCTTTGGGAACAAGCGCTTTGAAACTATTTCCCTCCCTAATTAACGACGATATGGAGTGAACTGGCGGAGGCCAAGTGAATGGTCTGCTTGAGGTGTGTGCGTTTCACGATCATCTTCCGCGCAAGAAAAATTATGTGACCGCTTTTCATGTGAGTTAATAAACATTTTGGTGCTTTCATTATATGCGCTTTGGTGTGTTAATTTCTCCTTAAAACTTTTTTTTTTAAAAAAAAAAACAACTCGTTAGTGTACCATCCAAACACCTAATTGAATATATTAATCGGACCCCGATTCAATGCTCCCGGGAGTACATTGCATGCTCACGGGCGCATATATATATATTTTTAATTTTTTTTGAAAATATTTTCATAAATATGTTAGCTCAAGTGCATTTAACATATATATATATACATATATATATATATATATATCAATTTTTACCATTTTTGGATATTGTTAGATATTTATTTTTGATTTTTGAACATCAATGGCATTTTAGTAATTTAAAATTACATAAAATGCCACTAATTTTCAAAAATAAAAAATAAATACCTAAAATACTCCAAAAATGGTAAAAACTTACACACAGATTAAATACACTTAAGCTGACATGTTTATGAAAATATTTTCAAAAAAAGTAAAATATATATATATATGTGCGCCTGGGAGCATTGAATTGGGATCCATATTGATCATGGGGTGAAGTGGATGAGCACATAAATACTCTAAGCTAAGCAAATGGGCACTTAATCCCAAATATATACGTAGGAAAATGTACTACTGCATGCGACTGAACTATGCAATTCATGCATTGTGGGCCTCACTCGATTATGAATGGGAAATCTACCCCTCCCATTGTATTTAGAATTGTTCAACTTATAAGCATACCAATTTTCATTCAAATCTAACATTCATATGATTTTCATTTTAAAATGGTGTAAAATCAACATAATAAAATAGTTTAACATAAATATCAAGTTTAAAGTGGTATTTTTAACATCTAAACCGTCTAAAATATGATTTTTATATGGATAAACGATTGTATAAAGTTTCATTGCAATCTAATATGTGTGGGACTCATTTTACAGCATACTGCACTATAATTATGATATAATCCGATCGCACTTGACCCGATCTTTTATATATATGAAAATGTTTTGGTGCATGCGACTGCACCACGCAGTCTACGCACTGTGGACCCCACTTGATCATAAATGAGAAATTCACCTACCTATTATATTTACAATTGTTCACTTTATTAGCATATAAATTTTTATTCAAATCAAATATGTGTATAATACTCATTTTAAAACAGTGTATAATCAATGTAATAAAATATTTAAACTTAAATATCAAGTTTAAAGTAGTATTTTTAATATCTAAACCGTCGTACATATGATTTTTACATGAATAAATCATTGCATAAAGTTTCATCCCAATTTAATATGTGTGAGGCCCATTTTACGCAGACTGCACCATAATACGGTGCAGTCCGTTTGTACATGATTGGATCTCATGTATCTATATATATATATATACTCATTTATTATCCTGCAATATTTATGACAAGAATTTTGTCATAATTAATTAATTAATTAATTAATTAAGCGAGGTTGGAGTAGAGGCGCCGGGCAGTGCGTGCACCTAAATCTACCAACAAACACGATGAGGCCGTCGGCTGCGTCGTAATCAGGGCGCTGATATTCATAGCTCTAATCCCCTTAATGGATAAGGTTTTTTGCCAATTAGTCTTCTTGCGGTAAGAATTTTATAATTTCTCCCGAAACGGGAATTTTATAGAATTTCTCTTAGCATAAGGGTATATTTTAGGAAATTTTCCACCAAAGTGTGAGAGATGTGAATGTGTTCTAATGTAATATCAAAATATCATAATGTATAAATATCAAAAAATCTACCAGTAAATTACCAATTAAGATTTAAGAGTAGTTGTGGAAAAAACGTAGGCTTCCTGCCCCACATTTTTAAAATCTTAATAAATTATGAAAAATTCACTTTATTTATTATATTTAACATTATTCATATTATCATTAAAACCTTCTCATTTATTTAGTATCATTGTGTACAAGTCTCATCTATAAATGCGTAAAATTAGCATAATAAAATAATTTACTACTAAAATACTAATTTTAAAATAGTACTTTCAAAAACTAAAACATCTAAAATATTATTTCTATATAAATAAATGATTTAAAAAGTATTATTATATTCTAATATATGTGTAAATGGATCTAAGCATTCTTCATACTTTACACATGAAAATATATTTTTTAACAAATGCGGCCTATAATATTTTTTTTGTAATCAAGATGAAACTTGTCTCTTAGTAGATAAATAATGTTAAATATAATAAATGAATTAGATTATCTATCCATGGTCAAAATAATAAAATTTGAAAATATACATGCACATTATAAGCTTGTTGACTTCGTCACAAACAAACGACATTCTCTATGTACCATATATGTGGCCAATGGTACACTTGACCCGATTGAGATTCTATATATATAAGCTCCATAATATACATTATAATGTATTTTAAACTAAAACATAACATTCATTTATTTTTAAAAAATTTTCTCCATGAACATATTTTTACAAGTGTATTTAATTCACATGCCAAGTTTGCTATTTTATAGAACTTTTACGCATTTATTTTTAAAAAATCATCAACTTTAGAGGCATTTAGGTCATTTTTTATCCCTTAAAAACTTGATTTTAAATGTAAAAAATAAATGTGTAAAAGTATTGTAAAACAACAAAGATTAATATGTGAATTAAATAAATTTAGGAAAAAATGTTTATGAAAAAAATTTTAAAATAAAAATAAATGAATAATTATACAACATATTTTACTTTTGGTTACAATATTTATGAGTTTATATACAATGATATTAAACAAATAAAAAAATTTCATAATAATATAAACAATGCTAAATATAATAAATGAAGTAAATTTTTCATCAATTATTATGATATTAAAAATGAAGGGGGTTATCTAAAAGATGAATTTTCCAAGAGCATAGCCCTTTAAATATAATATGAAGACTATCTTAAACAATTTATTTAGAAATAAAAGCCAAACCCACAAGACGTGCTCAGCTGATCAAATCTAAAACGGGAAAAGATAGAAAATTTTAAAAATAAAGCATAGGGAAAGGCCACCAGGAACATAACTATAGGAACCAGGACATAGCTCATTGGCCCACTACAAACAAACATAGGAGAATTTTTGGTAACAGCCGGTGGAAAATGTGGGTAGGAAATGATATGAGAACGGATTTTAAGTTCCTTTATTAATCAATTAATCATCATATTTTTCTAATTTTATCCTTATATTCTAATAATTTTTCCTATCAAATACCTTCTTACAAACCTCTTTATTCTAATTTTATCCTTGTCATTTTCTATCCATCATATAATTTCAAAAATATTTTATTTTCTATTTCCGCT
>JAXCLR010000001.1:94147728-94178744 GCA_035584095.1 Annona squamosa | reverse complement strand
AATAGTAAAAATTGATACATATGTTAAATAAACCTATATTAACAGCTTCATGAAAAAATTTTCAAAAAAAAATAAAATAAAATAGGTGTAGTACACCTGGGTGCATTGAGTCTGAATGCACCCAGGTGTATATAATTGGTTCCCAATAAAAAGAGCATTGATCTTTTCAAACCAATTCGGTCCAAAAACATATTTTTTATTTTTTGAATTTTTGGAAATATGTTATTAAAAATTCAAAATAAATATATACACATATCAAAAAATAGTAAAAACTTTGTTTATAGATTAAATATAACTAGATTAACTTATTTATAAAAAATTTCAAAACAACAAAAAAGTTTTTAGACCGATCTGAAACCATCAGATTTCTAACCAGTCATTTTACTAATAAAAATGATTATAAAAATAAAATTGATAACATAGAGCATGCTTGGGGTAAGAAATTTAAAACTTTTCAATCTCCGTTTTTTATTATTTTTTCGTAGATTTTTATATAATTGTTCTACTTTTCAATTAGTTTTATATAACTCTTAGTATGACTAATTTTCTATTTTAATTTTACTATATTTATTCTTCATTATTACCTCTATCATATTTCATAATTTATTTCAATTTCAAAAATTTTTATAACAAAAGTTTTTTATATAAAAATTTTATTACTTCTCAAACACACCAACAAAAAAATTTATTTCATATAATTATAAGAAATTACAAATGGGTGCATATACTACCAAATTTACGTTTTATAGGATTCCGTGTTGTGAAGAAAATAGTGAAAAAAGTTTTTAGCCACTTTTTCCTTACATACTTTTAAATTTTAATTACATAAATACCTTATTGTTCCATTTTTATTTCTGTATGTCAATCATATTCGTATACAACAACTTTATTTATTCTCACTTGACCATTTTTATTTCTGTATGTCAATCATATTCGCATATAACAACCTTATTTATTCTCACTTAACTTTATCATAGCATTTTATTCTTATATTTAAAAAAATATTTTCATCCTTACTTTTCCTGTTTTCCCTCTACCAACTACCATGGAGACTCGAAGATGAATTATATACATAATACTATATGCAACCAATTCTTGGTTATTGCATATAAAAGGCAAATGAGCATTTATATAATCAAATATCAAAGTTAAGTTATATAAGCCCAAGGCATTAGCGTCATTGGTGCTCACTTTGGTCTTGTGTTTTAACAAACCTGATATCAACTTTGAGTAGGGAGCTTTGTCTTCCATTTTAGGAGTGCAATCTCCTATGTAGATAATCTTGAATTAAAATTAGAAATATGTATTGTTGGATGATTGAGTTGTAAATATATAATTTCCAAATGGATCAATAAAAAATTTAGTTTAACTAGGATTAGATTTATATAATATTGTATACAACAAACAAATGTCTATTGCATATAAAAAATTTATAGAGCAAAATTTTGGTACTCATAAGATCATATAGTACTTTTTTATTTGTTGCATAAAAATGTTGCATAAAGTTTTTTTAGTGAGTACAATGGTTGGATTAGGTAATTAGCAAGACGGAGATAAAAATAAATTTAATTATAGTTATACATTTATATATTCAATCCTTCTAAAATATATTGGTAAGTCAATCTAGTTTGCATTTCCTTGACTTCTTATGTTAAATCAAATTCGCCAATCGTATTCAACCCTGTTCATTTATTGTGCTAGTCATATGTTCAAAAAATTCATAAATTTAGTATATCACTTGTATCTATACACCAAAGTTTTAAAATGTTATGAAATCACACAAAGTTATTATTTTAGATGGGAAGAATATTGGAGATGGTTTAGATGTTGAATTAGTATCTTGTGAGTCCTTATAATAAATAAATCAATAAATGATCTTTAATGACATCGAATCTCCCTTATATGATTCTTAATTTTAAGAAAATGAAAATCATCTCCCAACTAAATGCATGATAACAAAATTGTTGAATAAAATTAGATTTTACAAAGATCATCAAACTAGGCCAAACTAGAGAGGAAGGGAGGGGTTTAGGCAGGTGAAGGTTGACTATGAAGATGGCAGTATAGGTTCCAAGCTAGGCATTCTAGCCTGAAGTCTAATGGCCCAGTTGGGCAAAACCTATTCCTTAGGAATGGTACCAACAGCTGCCAGAGACATAGAGCCAAGAAATGAGAAATAAAACACAACATAGGTATGTATGTTAGGCAATTTTGTTAGCCTTTAATAAAAATGTTGCAATATAGAACTGTTGCTACATTATATATATATATATATATATATGAAAATTCATCATGTGTAGATGGACAACACCATAATTACGATGCAGTCCACTGCAAAGTGTACGACTTACGAACAAGAGATAATAATGTAGATATGTCAGTTGCGGCTCAGGAAAAAGGAGATGTTACAGTGTAGTTGCCTATATTGTAATTTCTAGTGCACTTGGCTCAAAATGGGCCTGACATTACTTAAATGTATTAATATTTTATATAATTATTAATCCTGTAATCTAGACATAAATTATATATGAGATAATTTACATGTTGAAAAATAACTTTAAAGTTGTTATTTATATTAAATTATTTTATTACATCGAATTTGTATTATTTCTAGATGAGGTTCGTATACATATCCAATTTAGATGAAAATTAGTATGATAATAAAATACATAATTTAAATACAATGAGTGAAAAATATTATAATTATATGATCATGGAAGGCCCATTTTAAAACAATTTCACAGTAAATTTCTCTGGCAAAAGCCTAAAAATATATATAACTGCACGCATGCGTCCCTGCATTTCAGCCCTCTCACTTTTTGCGCTATCAGAAGGCAAATGAAAATAGGAAATACTGGTTTGCTTGTCCCTCAAAGAGTTCCCCTAATTAACGTCTTCATGTGGAGTCAGCCCGCGTTACACTTGGATTAAAAAATGCCATCATTTCAATTTGCTTAATTCTCGATGAAAACTAAGTGATGCACATAAAAAGGCATTTGCATTTCATAAAATTCAACTGTGAAGTGATTCAATGCACTCTTGTGCATTTAAACTTTAATGCACCGGGCGCAACACTATTTTTTAATTATTTGTCATAAAATTGTTATCTAGTTTTATTTAATTTCTAAACTAATTCTTTTTTATTTTTGAAGATGTGTATATATATATATATATTAGATTTTTTAAAATTTTAATCATTTAAAAAAGACTAAAATACTCCTTTTTAAAATTCAAAAGACCATTTATATACATCTCTAAAATGGCACGACTTAATATATATGCTAAAGGGGGATAATTATATACAATATAATATTATACATATTTTTAACTTCCAATATTCATTTTTAATTTTTCTTCAAAATGTATTTTGCTAAGTTTATTTAATTTATGTATCAAGTTTTGTCATTTTACAATACATTTACACACTTATTTTAATTTTTAAAAATCATTAATTTTAGGGGAATGTAAGCCATTTTTCACCCATTAAAAACTTGATTTTTTTAAACAATGAAAGTGTAAAAATATTATAAAATTACAAAATTTGGTATGTTGGTCAAATAGACTTAGGATAACAAGTTCATGAAGAAAAATAAAAAATAGATAAAATTAGAATTAAAGAATGAATCTTGTAAGTTAAGCATATGTACAGTGTGTTGTATATGATCATGTCTCTATGTTAAATACACTTAGATTAATAATCTTATAAAAAATTGAAAAAAATTTTAAAAAGTGGATCTCGCACAAGTACACTACAGTTTTAATACATACAAGCACGTGCGTCCTTTAGTCGCTTTCCATTTCAATTAAAACATCAGAACGTCTCGCAGTCCACTTATCGCCGCCTAAAAATCAAAATCGAAGGAACAATATTAACTCTTCGAGCGTGCAAGAGCCAGGAAAAGGAAGCGGACGACAAACAAAGCTAGTGAAAAAATGGCGGCTGCGGATCACCATATCAGTGATCAGTAATTACCAATTACTCAATTAGCAATTACAGGAACTGGAGCCTTACCTGCTCGCCTCATGTCTACGTGGCTGCATTAGTGAATTGTAAAAGCCTTACCTTAAGCAGACGTTTGTGATTAATTTGTTGGGCTACAAATTTTAAGGAAAGAATTTTTTTTTAAAAAAAAATTGTATGCAAGAAGCAAAATTAATTTATGTTCCGCAAGCATTGGATACGTCGTTTTGGTAAGAAAAGATGTTATGCCAAACAAAGTCTCAGATCAGTTCGTTTTCACTTTAGATTACGCCTTGCTATATGTATCTGTTAATTAATAATTAACTGTATGAATTAAAGTCAGATTAACCAAGTGTGGGAGTTATTAGAGGGGTCCTTCCAAGCATGCGGTATTTATATATAAAAAAAAAATTTCTCCACAGTGTGACAGTTGTGAAAAAATTTCTAATTATAATTTCAAGTTGTCACAGCATATATAAATACCAATAAAAAAAAAGAACACTGGACGGGGAATGCATTAATTAATTTTGGTTATCCTAGCTAATTGTGAGATTTAAGTGCATATGGTGTAATTTATAAGGCTAAAGCGTGCCCATCTCACGAGGCAGTTGAAAATTTTCTTTTTTAAGTAAATGCGTCCGATTTATCTGCGTCTTTGTCCCTGTAAAGTTTAATAATTTTTAAAATATGTTTGAATTTTTGGATTGCTAGAATTAATAGGGCACAAATACGTTGAGCTCAACATAATTATGTGTTTTTTAAATTTGGAAAATAAAAATTAAATTTAAAATATTATCAAATTTGATAAAAAGAAAGCTGAAAGTAAAGCTCACACATTTATTAAAAAAATAAAAATACAAAAAATATTTTCCCCGAACGTGATCGGCCTTGGGTCCCCAAGGCAAAATACACGCAAGTAAAGGCTTCACTATAGAAAGCTTGGGCAGGACGGATGTAGTTTCTAAATGGATCCACAATTCGAGACCAACCTAAGTAAACATTATTTATTATTATTATTATTATTATTATTATTATTATTATTATTATTATTATCGTCGTCGTCGTCGTCGTCGTCGTCGTCGTTATCGTCATCATCATTTTTCTACAAAACATTGACACAATAATGAAGGAGATTAGATTGCTCAAATGAGTCACATCAAGCCGGGGTGGCATTTTCTTTATACATCTCACAATTTTTTGTATTTTTGAGCAACTATGTAAGGATAAAGAAAATCATATTTGAATGAGTCTGCTTGCATTCCCATGTCCAAAAACCATTCTTGTTTTGAGAAGGTGCTTGGAGTCCTTTCATTATAAGATAATAAAATAATATGGGATCTACTTTCGTTTCTTGTTGAATGGGCGGTCCCTTTCCTTCCCACATTATAAGTTGGAAGCAGCTGCCGCTGGGATGATGAATCGGCTGTCCTTCACTTCAATAAACGACTCATTGATTTTTGGATTAATGCGTTGCAATCTTATATTTGAGATGCTGACCAAGTAAATGAATGTCCTGTGTGAAGAATTAATTAATGAGAGCCAAGTAAGTACAAGCGACCTGCTAATTAATGGCCAGATTCGTTCTAGCTGTCTCCACCACCTAACTGCCATTGTACATGGCAAATTAAACTACACTCTCAAATAAACAACTCTTATTCGAACTTCCAAATGAATACCCGGACGAGGAATCACTCTTAGTCAAAATTCACATATCTTATATAATGTGAAACTACGTCTAGACATCTAAACACCAAAAATATTAACATTGTCATGTAGACACCATGACCAAGGACTTTCTAGAGCAACCAAATCATCGCACGACCGTTTGGAAGTGGTAAAGGATTGAATCAACTTCAATTTACCATAATTTTTGAAATCGAAGAAGGCACAAGATATCAACAGAAAATATTTTTCATACCTGTCGACATGGGTGAAACTTGGTTGAGTCTGTTTTCAATGTCAAAATTTGTCATTTTCACATGAATTTGGGCCTTTGAAGTTTCGTATAATTTTCTTTATTATTTATAATAAGTTGTGCGTTTTACTATTTCACGTGCAAAGTATGGACGGTTAGCATTTTACGTGTGCATGCTCATGCATGTAGGTGGTTAGCGTGAGATTTGTTTTTTTTTTCCTTTCCGTACCTTAAATATTATTCTAAATATTTTTTTAATATTTTGTGTTTTATTCTAGATGTTGAGACTTGTTATGAATTTTGAGGCATAGTTTTATGTTCGTCTTATTTACACACTTTCCTTGCTACGTCAGGTTCACACAGCATGCGTGTCTTTTAATCATTACAAGAAAATTGATTTTTGATAACTCTTATTAGCAATTCAAAAATCTTTATTTACAAAAGTTATATATACATGCAAGGAAAAATTTTCTTACCCACAAGATATTTTTATAAGCAAGAAGAGTATTAACAAAATTTTCTTGCTTATGATACACTAAGAAATTTGAGCATTTGCAATAAAATTTAGCAAAAAAATTAATTTTGTTGTTAATACTCATACGTTTAAGCAACGATTTTCATATCATTCCCAAAAATTTAAATTTTCATTGCTAAAAGTTTGCATTCAGCAATGAAGTAGTTTTTTTATTGCTAAATCTCTTTTCAATATGCCTTTAACAATGAATCGTCAATGAACATATATCGCTGCTAAATTATTTAACAATAAAAACATTGAATGAACTTTGATGCTAAATTCTAATATTTTTATGGTGATAAAACTTTAAAGCCAAAGTAAAATCAGATTGCCCAAGCATAAAAACCACACGCTTGATAATGGGTAATTAATAATATATTTTGTGAGTATTTTTATACCAATTTGGTGGGTAATTATTTGAGATTTAATATGAAATTTGCTTTAAAACATGTATTTGCAACAATTAGATAGTAAATATTAATTCAGGTTATTTAAATAATTTTTATAATCTTTTAGCTTAAAATTACATTTTATTTGTTGCTATAAAATCAAATGGGTTTGAAATAATTTTTATATTGGTAACCCATTAATAAATTTGATGAGTTTATAATTTAAATATTTTCTTATGCAGAATTTGCAAGTTCAAGTAGTGGGGCCCACCAGCATTCCACTGCCCATCTGTACCGTCCATTTAGACCAGCATAGCCAGAAAATCAACGGCCTGATATTTGGATCCAGGCCATTCAGCAAATCTGATCACTCCAACAGATTAAATCTGAACCTTCCATTTAATGTCAATTTTCATCGTCCAAACTCATGCAAATATCCATCCAGCCGTCCACTCATGTGCGCCATCAAAACTTTTCAGGCCAAAAATTCAGCCCATCTAGAAATCATGTAGAAGAACTGATGAATTAGATGCCCTAAATTCAGACTGTCCAATGGCAAATCAGCATACACTCCACCGCCCACGCACGAAATGCAATTGACGTCCGAAGATCAATCCTTGCCGTCCAAGTTTTCCAAAGAATCCAATTTTCCAGCCAATCAAAGCTGAAACTCCAGCAGTTATATCATATGCAGCCGGTGGTGGCAAATTGCTAACACAATATTCTAACGCAGTCAATACGTAATTCGACCCATGGACAAGCTGAGTGCGCAAGTTAGAGAAGGACGACCACATGTGCAGTTTTCAAGCGTGTAAATCGGTGTTCACACAGAGCAGAGTATTAGACAAAAAATAGAGCAACAATTAGAAGCAGAATTTTGAGAGATGGTGAAGAGCACATGGCAAAAGGCAAAGCGGTGAGTTGTAAAGAGGGGCCGACACAACATCGGAGCTTCTAATCAATAAACTTTTCTTTTTTCTTTCTTATTTTTATTGTCTTATTTAAGATGAATTTGAGTTTTAATTTTATTTTAAACTTAAACATGTTCGGCTAAGCTCTTAATTTAGGGTTTAAGATGTAACGTGTGTACAATATAACTTAGTATTTTGTTCTAATTTATTTATGATGGATATTATTGTTAATTTAATATTTTGTGTACTTAATACTTGCTTAATGTTTGAGTTCCCACTTTGGCAATGATTGTATATATTTTATGTGAAATTTCATATGTATTAGGTAATGACACCAAGAGATAGAAATTTAATGTACGACAATCAAGATATTAAACCTGAAAATCTAAGACCATAAGAATAAGCGTAATGATCTTAAGGATATACACGAACATCCATAGAACTTAGCGAATCCTAATTGACTTAACCTTATGAAAATAGATGGTTAAGAATAGATTAAACTTACGCCTTATAGGTTTCAAAAAAAGACGCAAAGATAAATTATGATTTATTCTTCTTTAACAAATGATATTTAGATTAAATAATTATACGGCGTATTCGTTTCAAACGTCGCATGTGAAATTCTGGATCCTTAGTATTTGCATCCCTATTTTCTAATCCTATGCTCTAAATTCTATTTTCTTCTTTCCACTTTTCTATTTTTTATTCATATCACTCTCTAGATATTCAATAAGAAAGCGTTTAAAATAAAGTTTAAAAGTCTCAAATTTCTTATGGATCGATATTTTATATACTACAATCTATGATCTTTGCACTTGCAGTGTGATTGCAAACAACGCTATTGACAACCAAATTTATTTTTAGCAGTTGTTATATAACATATACATCCAACTGTTGGAAACTAAAGAAGTTTTAACTTTTATTATAATTTTTTATTGTTCCACCCAAAAATTAGCTTACAATATTTTGTTATATTTCTTACTACTCAATCATATTTAAAAGTATGTTTGGTATTTGATAAAATTTTTAAAAGAAAAACTTTTGTTATAAAATTTTTTTGAACAAAAGCAGAGATATGATATAATGGGAGTAATGACGATAAGTAAAAAAAATTAAAATAAATGTAGTAGTTATATAAGTAATTGTGGATATATGATTGAAAAGTAGGATCTTACATTGAAAGATAGTAAGAAATGATTAAAAGATATGATAGTTCTAAAGAGTGAAAATTTAGTTTAAAATTTTTTAAATTGGCAAGTTTTGATGATCGATAATCACCTTAAGTAACCATTTTTCTATTTTTCAACTGATTACACACAACAATATATATTTGTAGGAAGCAATGCTCATCACAGCGAAAAGATAAATGCTTTTTACCTAGGGTCAAACCTTGGTCACTTGGCTGAGAGGCAAAAAGGAGTATTTTAAGTTTAGAGTTGACTCTGCAAATGTCATATTCTCAAAAACTCCTCTCTTATACTATTTTAGGTCGAGTCAATTCTTAGTCTATCCTACCTTATTTTTTAAAGTCAGATCAATTATGGTTTCGATTCTAAATTAGTTGTTTAAAATAGTATCTATATTATTTTAAAATTATAATTTTTATTACAAGTGTTACTTAAACACCTATAATTAATATTATCATAATATAATTTTTGAAATATATTTATTAAATTTACTCAACAGTAGATAAATTAATAAATTTCTATATATTTAGAGAATACATTTATATTTTTGAGTATAAAAGATATTATATAAAATATATATTAAACATATACACGTAATTTGGACAGATTTTGGATATCCGGACCTTGAAACCTAACCAATACTAATTGAATGAAACGTTTTTCTTACTTGAAACCTACCATACTCTATAATGGGTATAAAACCTACTGTTGCCCAAAAAGTTAACCAACCGATGTCTTACTCAATTTGCACCCTGCCAAAAGGTGAACACGTGGTTACGCCCCTAATCACTTTTGTTATAAAATTTCGATAGTCGAAAACTAAATTTTTTATAATGAATTCATACATAAAAATAGTCACCATAAATGATCCAAAAAAACTAATAGTCACCGTAAAAAAGAAACAACAGTTTGCCGGCTACCAGAAAATCAAAAAAAAGGAAGAAAAAACATTCGTTTACGAGCAGCCAGAAAAATGCATATGTGCTTTTTGCTGCTCTAGGACGGCAACTAAAAAATATGTAATAGTTTTTTTTTAAAGTTATATATATATATATATATATAATCATTAGTACTATCATAACTCGCAGTATCGCCAGACAAGTGTAGCTTCGGTGCCGGCTAGGAGTGCAACTTGAGCTCATGAAACTCGGGTTCATCTCGACCTTAACCCTAACCCTATTTATAAAACATCAACCCTAATTCTAACCCTAACCCTATTTGTAAAGCCTGAACCCTAACTCTATTTTTGAAAATTGAATTCGAGTCGAGTTTCGGGTTAGAATTTATGTTGACGAATTTACATTTTATTTAAAAGTGATAAGTTTAAAATTTCATATGAATAAATAATAATAATAATAAATCATGTAGGTAAACATAATAATAGTAATATAAAGAATATTTGTAGAAAAAATTTAACAACAAAACTAAGATAAAGGAAAAAATTAATAAGTGTAAAAGTGAATAATAGTAATAAAAGATAAATATAAATGAAATAATATACTTTATTTACAATAAAATTACAATATGTCAAATATGTATTCAAATATAGATATAATAACATAAAATATGAAGAATATAAATAAATATTGTTTAAATAGTACGTATATAATATAATTTATAATAAATATTAAATAGGAAATCGGGCTCACTTAAACCCTAACCCAATTATATTTACAAATCAGGTTCCTCGGGTTCGGGTTTTTCAGGCTCCAGTTATAAAAAATCAAATTTCAACACTATTTAAAATTGGGTTTGACGGGCTAGTTTCGGGCTCAACCAGGCCCAAGTTGCACCCCTAGTGCCGGCCATGCATCCGGCTGAGGGTTATATTACGAGATAAGGACAAAGTCATTTACCTGTTCAAATATTATATTTATTTTTCTTCTCCAACTCACGAACAATCCAATTTTTCTCATTAAAATAGGATTGGACGATGGATTAAGATGGACGAGTGCAGCTGAAAAATGGAAATTCATGCATGGACGGCCGGGTACGTGTATATACACTGTAAACTAGTTGTGGAGATAAGAACACAGCATCGGAAATATTTACTACCTAATTAATAATGGATACTATTTATTCATCTAATTGGCAAATATAAATACAGATTCCTGTTAAACAGGATCAATCTACCTTCAATATCTATTGCATTCAAAACCATAATAGTTCGTGCCAGTCGAAGCAAGAACCGAAGTGAGGCTTTAATATCTATTACCATTTATTTTTCAGCAATGGGAGAATTAAATAATTTCAATAAACTAATGTATACAATTGAAAATTAAAGCAATGAATAGTTTTCAGCAGCGACAAACAAAATACATAGCTCAAATTAACAAAAATAGAATTGCAGTCCCTGTGGCCACTGGTGTCTACTGGAGACACAACTCTAGTGCAGCAGTGCTGTTGGTAGAATTTCTATTTTAGAGAATGCCATTTTAGTCAGTACATTGCAATAGCTTTACATTATCCTAACCTATTTTTATGTTATTATAATCAACGCATAAAAAACCACACGTCCAACGGATTGGCAATGGCACCGAAAGAGGATTCAAACTAATTTCATTAAATATTTTAGAGAGGAGATTAGGAATACGTGGTGCGGGCCACTCTCCTAATAGCATCCGGCCACTTAAAAATGCTCAAAACAACTGCGAAGGTATGAAAATTCTATAAAAATTATAATGGGTTGGAAGCTAAAATCAAATGGAGAATTGAATATGTGTTACTCAACAGTACAATGTAACAGTAGAAGCGCGACTGAACAGAAGCTTAGCAGGGCAAGTCTGTCCTCCAATGGGACGCTGCTGGATTCCTTGAAGTGTTCTTCTGTGGGTGGACATGGCAATGGCAGAGAGAGCACGACGGAGCCGGAGAAAGATCTGGGCGATGGAGGAAAGAACGAGGGACAGAGGGATCAAGGGCAGCGGCACGGATCAAATGGGAACAACAGGTAGCGGCTGACCAGAGCAATGGTAAAAGCAGTGTCCAGCACGGCAAATGGTGACCAGACTAGCAATAGCTGTTCAGGTGACGACCATAGGGGAGGAGAAATGGGAAAGCCGTGACTATGAAGCTGTGATTGTGAGCAAGAATTGGAGGGCGATTGGTGAAGCCGTGAAGTAAAAAGGGGAAATCGAAAATGGCAGCAAGAATTTGATTGGGAATACAAGAACTTACAACTGTGGAGACGATTACGAAAACAACAAATGGCCGCAAAGGAAAAAAATGGCTAGGGCGGACTTGAGTTTTTTTTATATATATATAAAAAAAAACTCAACCGGTTTGACCGGCCAATTTGAAATCGGTTTGATGGGTGGTTGAACCGGTTCACACTGGCTAGATAGTAGCGACCTGGAACCGGTTAAATCAAATCGCCCTCAACGCCGGCTGACGGTCTAACCGGTCGGACTAGTCGGTCCGACCCGATTTTAACAGCATTGATTCACAGAGGAATATGTATTGATCCTATTTGCTTTTTACGCAGGAAGGGAAGAGAGGATATACGTCTCCTCTTTGCCTATTGTGAAAAAATTTGTGTTGATATAAATTCCTTCATGGCTGATTGAAATATCTGGATACTAAGATCCGTTTTCCGGTGCATTATCCACCAACTTGCTGGCCAAAGGGAGAATGATAAACTAGGGAGATTTGTGATCTTCTGTTGGCGAATTTGGTACTAGAGAAACAATGCAAGGGTGTCAAATTTGAACACTAATACGCAAGGAATTCTGAATTGGTGCTGGGAATATTGGGAATGCCAGAATGATTGAGAGATCTAATAGCCTTTGCAGGAATACTCCGGTGAGATGGTCTAGACCCCTAACAGCATGCGTCAAGATTAATGTTGATGGAACAAGACACGTCATTGAGAATATTGTTGTTATTGGGGCTGTGATGAGGGATGACAATGGCCTGTTTCTGGTGCCAAATGGTTGGCTCCATGATGGTTTCATAAATTCTTTGAACATGGAAGCTTCGGGGATTCTAAAAGCATTAGTTTGCGTTGAGGAGTTGTTGATCACTCAAGTGATTATGGAGAGCGACTCCCCTATTATCGTTAATATGGTAAATGAGGACAACC
Source organism: Annona squamosa (assembly GCA_035584095.1). Lineage (NCBI taxonomy): Eukaryota > Viridiplantae > Streptophyta > Magnoliopsida > Magnoliales > Annonaceae > Annona > Annona squamosa. Next base: position 94,165,786 of record JAXCLR010000001.1, on the reverse strand, counting down.
TAATCCTGTAATCGGTGGGAATCCTAATTCAGCAAAGTGAACAAATGATGTCTAGGTTCTTAATGGTAAAGGTGCAACATGTTCTAACTTCTAAGGGATGGGAATTGGTGTGCACGTTATGTAGAAGATTTTGTTGTTAAACATAGAGAGATCAACGTATCATGGTGGGGTAGGCCACCGAATTTTCTTGTAAATCCATTAAACATGGACTTTTTGTGCTCGTCCTAGTGTTTGTATATATGTATATACATAATTGGAAACTTAAAAAAAAAAAATCACTTTGCAATTACATATTTTTTAAATCATTTTATCGTATCTTCCGATACAACTATTTTATTTTCAATTATTTCTATTTAATTACCTATATAACTAACATATGTATTTGAACTTTATTCTTTTTATTTTATTATTATTATTATTATATTATATCATATTATTTTTTTCTGTTTTAAAAATTTTTTCACTAAAAGTTCTATCACTCATCAAAGACGCCCTCCAGAGAAACTTGAACAATTTGTGAATTAATTGTGCTACGTACGATTGAGTGTTCGATCAAAGACGGACTGCTCTAGCTGGCTAGGTTGGATTGCATATATCAGGGAAGGATCTCAGATTATTTAATTTTAATTGCATGATTACCCAACAACAGGGTGGTCCATTCGCATATGTGCTCTCCGCGAATCTAGTTTCCAGTTATTTCTTTATATATGGAGTATTGATCTTCTCCAACTGGTTGTTTTCGACCACTGTTTTGCACCGTTCTATCAGGCGAGAAAAAAAAAAAAAAGAAAAAAATCATCCGTCAGATGAATATTTTAGCTTGCATGCACTAACATGCCATTTATTACCCAAAAAATTTACGCCCACCCCCTGTAGCATGCTAGTCTGAAGTCTCCCACGGTAACTCTCTCTCCTCCCCCTTCACTCACCCTTTCTCTCCTCTTCCCACCCTGTCAAGGAAGAATGTCACAAGGAAAATGAAGAGCGCCCTCATGAATCCCATCGCCGCCACCAGCCGAGAAGACTATTCTTCGTCTGGATGTCGGCTTTCTCGAAGACCTGTAGCTCGTAGAACACCACCACGCCAACCCCGAAAGCTTGCTAGAAGAAATGGATGCCTACTACAGTGATGAGGATTCTACGTACAGACGGAGATGGCCTGACTAGCACCAACCTCCACAGACCCTCCTTTCAGCAGTGCTTCGGTGGGGAGATGATGTCGTCATTCCAGTCCTCGGGAATGTGCTGCCCGCTTGATCTCAGCTAGACGCAACTTTATTTCTTCCTTGCTATCGAAAATCTTGAGGAGCACGTGTCTGGCATCGGCGAGCCTGCTGGCATGATGAGCCAGTGCAGGGATTCCGGCATCACCAGAGCACCAAGTTTGATGTAGAGAATTCCCTTGAGCACTTCCATCTTTATATCATCCAGGTCGAGATCTTCTTTTATAAATCACACAGTTGCGGTCATTACTTCGAAGTCTGGGAGCTTGAAATCAATTTCAAACCCATGTTTTCATAACATTAAACATTAATTTCAGGAAAAATAATCAGGCAACAAAAAACCCCAAAATTTTGCAACCTTTCTTCAATTTCTTCTGTCTTTACTTATTAGATGATAAAAAGAAATTGGGAAGCTGGGCTAGCAACTATTTTGGGTGCTTTTCTTCTATATATTAGGGTGTGTTTGTTTAGCATAAAAAAATATCAATTAAAACTTTTCAATTTAAAATTTTTCACTCTTCATAATTACTTTATTTTTTAATTATTTTTTCACATTTTTCTATACAAACTACCTTACTTTTCAATCATTTTTACCCAACTACCCATACAACTAGCCTATCTATTTTAACTTTATTCTCTTTACTCCTCATTATTACTTCTATTATATCACATCATTTTCTATTGATTTGACAATTTCTAATTCAAAAACTTTTCATCAAAAATTTTACCTCAAACCAAACATACCCATAAGTTCCTGCCCAGGACCCGAGGCGAAACGCTAGAATAAGAGGGAGTTCTTCTATGAATGATGAAGAGGAGAGAGAGCATGTGACCATGCGAAAAGAGAGACAAGTCGACTCTGCATTGTAGGGAGCCCTTTGCTAAATTTGCACCATATTAATTGCCCTGTCAATGCCCTATTTCAAAAATTTCATCGAACGGCGGATGTTAAACCCACCTGGATCGAACGGGTGTCAGGAGGTTGAAAACAGCCCCAGTTATTCGATCATAAATTATCAAAATTCATACATATAGCGGTTGTGCCCAACCTCCAAACCCTGGGTCATATGCATGAATATGGCTCCAATTAGAAAGCACGTCTTCTCTCTTGAGAATTGAGCTCCACCGATTAAGCTGAAACCACCTCTTTCTTTCTTTCTTTCTTTGTTTTTTTTTTTTTTTTAAATTAGGGAGACTACTCTTCTCTTAAGGTTCATCCTTCGCATCACATACACGCACATCAAGATGGTAATCGCTGAGCTATTCTCTTGATAATTAAGATTCTAAGTTGAATCTTATCTCTTGATATCCAAATTCGAAGATGACCCACCGCCTGAATTAAACCAAATCTAAATAGTCCCACCCACATCATTAACTGCAACAAATACGCACCCCACCTATTAATCAATGACTCCACCCTCGCCATGAAGAACAAAAATAAATTAATTGAAAATTAGGGGTCAGTGAACTATTTGACAAATTAAAAAAGCTAATTTTCGTGACAATAATGATTTAATTCACTAAATAATATTTTTAGGATAAAAAACGTTAAGCACTACCAAATGTATGTTGCTAAATATTAATTTTCTTTTGGAGATAATTACTCGTCTCTCTCAAGTAAATAATTTCCTCGTTCGTATAAAATTGCCAACCAATTATCATCTACCCATGAAGCACTCATCAATTCAACCATGTAAATGTTAGCTCATATGTATATAGGGATCTCTTCTATGTTAATAATTTACATAAAAGTAATACCATGTAACCCTCTTTATTTTTAGTTATTAATGATTGATGAAAAATGCAATCTATTTATTGTTTTTATCATCATATGTTTAACTAGGATATCAAGTTTTACCCAAATAAATGTGTGCATGAGCCATATTTTCAAACGTTTTAGATGTTGAAAATATTGCTTAAAGTTAATATTTAGTATTGAATTATTTTATTACGTTGATTTTACTTATTTATAAACGGGCCCCATATACAATGATGGGATGAGATGGAATGTCACATTTTCTAATACACATTTACTCATTTTCGATATATCTTTATTCATTCCCAATGCATCTTTACCTATTTTCATTATTTTCATCCCAAATTCTAGTATCATCCTTATCTCATCTCATCTCTGAACCGAAACAAATGAAATGATTTCTGTGATAAAATAGATGGTGCAAAATATAACAGATTGAATGGATTTTACATCAACCATCAAGACATTAAAAATTGAGGGCATTACATAGAAAAGAGATTTTGTAGACATATATAACCTTCTCACTTCTATTTTTAAAATGTTGATTATTGATGCAAAATGTAATTTATTTATTATATTTAACATGATTTGTTTGCTAGAGATCAAGTTTTATCCGAATCAAACAAGTGCATGACCACATTTGCTCAAAAATGTATATGTACATATAAATTATAAAAATATTTAAATCCATTCACATATGAAAATTAGTCATCCACATAGTAGTGATATTTTAAATAGTTTAAATATTTAAAATACTACTTAGAAGTTAAAATTGATTTTTAGTATTAAATCATTTTATTACATTGTTTTCATACATTCATGTATAGGGCCTATATATATACTAAACAAATCTAATCAATTCATTATATTTAACATTTTATTTAGCTAGGAGATCAAGTTTTATCCAAATCAAACATATGCATAGGTCACATTTACACAAACATAAATATATTCATGCATAAATTGGGGAAAAAATTAAGATCTACTCACATATGCATTAAAATGGAATAGTATTTTATAAAACTATTTATCCTCATAACAGTGATATTTTAGATGGTTTAGATATTAAAAACACTACTTAAAAATAATTTTTAGTATTAAATAATTTTTATTACTTCAATTATACACATTTATAGATGGAGCCCATATACAATGATACTAAACAAATCTAATATATTCATTACATTTAATAACATTTGGTTAGTAAGAAAATTAAATTTTATCAAAATCAAGCATGTGCATAAGATCACATTTGCTCAAAAATAGATATATTCATACGTAAATTACAAAAAAAAAACTTAGATAAATTCTCAGAAAGTAGTGATATATAAACATTTATCCGTATAGTAATGATATTTTAAACCGTTTAATTATTAAAAATACTACTTAAATTCATTTTTAGTATTAAATTCATTTTATTACATTGATTTCACACATTTATAGATATGACTCATATACAATAGTACTAAATAATTCAATTTATTTATTACATTTAACATCATTGTTTTAGCTAGGAGACTACGTTTGATCCAAATCAAATATGAGCATGGGCTATATTTGTACAAAATATATATATTCATGTGTAAATTAGAAAAATATTTAGATTCATTTGCATAAGTATTAATGTATAATAATATATTTTAGAATCATTTATCCATGTGGTTTTGAAATTTTAGATTTTTTTGATAAATATATTTTAGATAGCTTAAATGTTGGAAAAATGCTTAAAATTTATTTTTAATATTAAATTATTTTATTATGTTGATTTTTGACAATTTAAAGAGAGTTAGTATCCTGCTTTCTATTTAAAAGAAAAAAATAATCGCTACTCGTGTGCTCTCACTGCACGTTCAAAATTTGAAACCCCGACCCTCGAAGAATGATAATTAAATTTGAGTTGCTACATACACATTTTGTTGATTTCGGGAAAAATGTAGAAGGAATCCATTTAACTTACATTGATATCAGGAAGATCGGATGTGTAAAGCTTTAATCGTTCGAGTCCAGTAATTAAGGTTATTGTAGGTGGGAGACGTGCAGATGTTGGCCACCCACTGCAGTGCAATGCGTCTGCGTTTAATCGTCTGTACATGTTTAACGTAAAATACGTACCGTATAAACGATAAAAACTATAATAATTAGTAATTAAATGATAAGTTGACTAGCCAAGATGTATCCGTTGACGTGACATATTCATTGTTAATCATTGATCATTTGACCACACAATGGGCTTAAAATAAGGAGAGTGCTAATGGGCTAAACCCAGTTAAGCTCACTTAAGTTGAACGGGTTAGGTTATATAAAATGTTATTTAACTTAATAGCTCAAGATACTTAAGTGGTTAAGGTATTAGTCTTTGAGAGAGAAGGTTTTGAAATCAAGTTTCGATAAATGAATAAAAAATGTATTTTGCCTTCTTGAGTTGTAATCTATTCAAGTATATAGTTTTATTTTATTCTTTAAGGTAACAAAAAATTTACTTCTTTTAGCCTTTAATTATGACATGATTTAATAGAGATTTATCACATGATTGTTCATGATTGTATTAATATGCATTTTTTAATTATTAATCATGTTGAGATAATATGAAATATTATATGCTTAATTACATAAGTTAAATGGATGCCACATAATTATTTTAGAGATATATTATTTACATGAAAAATAATTATGAGAGAAAGTATCAATAATTTTAAGAATTTTATTAATATAAAGAAAACTTTACGGAGGCTGAAAAGCATAAACGATATAATTTTAAGAATTTTATTAACATAAAGAAAACTTTACGGAGGCTGAAAAGCATATACGACATAATTATAATGAGGAGTGATCCTCTTAGCCCACCTTAAAAAATTTATTTATAATAATTTTTTTATTCTTTCTTCATATACTTGTTTATGTAAGTGTATTTATTATATAAACCAAGTTTTACCATTTTTAGGTACATGTGTATTTTTTTTAAAATTTTTAGAAATCTCAAAAAAAATATATATATATATATACACGTATTTAAAAATAGTAAAACTTAGTTTATATGTTAAATACACTTAAATAAACAAGAGTACGAAGAAAAAATCAAAAAAATTATTGTAAATGAATTTTTTGAGATGGGCTAAACAGTGCATTTGCTTAGCCCGAGTTAACATGATCATTTTTCAATTATAATTTATTTCTAAGTGAAATAAACTGAAATGCATAATTATGTAATTTTTATTATGCTTAGATGACCTGAAATTAAATATATTAGTCAAATTATTGATAGGAGGAATTTTTGTGCATGTAAGAGGATACTAAAATAATTATGTGAGATATACATAGAAATAATATTAATATATTATTAATATATATCTTAAATAAATTGTTTGGGAAGAGTGAAAATGACTGCCTATTTTCGTGTTTTCTGGACATTTTCAATTTCGCCTAATAGTTTTCTAAAAACCATATGTTTTCATGAAATTTTCGGTAAAATCAGAGGTGGCTGGAGATTCTGTAATTTTGAAATGCTGAAATAGGTTTTTCGGGACTGGGCTGGACCCAATCTAACCCAAACAATAATGAGCCTAGAACTGTTGCAATGAGCTTGGAACAGGGGAACCCAGTTTAACCCGTTCAGGGCTTAAGAGTCCGGAGCTGAAACCCAGGCAAAAAGCCCAAATAGAAAGCCCAATAATAGCCCACCAGGAAGCCCAGTTGGCAAAAATGCCAATGGCGAACCCAAGAAACGTGGCACCTTGTGGTGCGTCTATTTTTAAAATAATGTAAACTCAGCTCTATAAGTCTGATTTGACTGATCAAATGGTTGTTTCCTATGTACTTGGACATTTTGAGTTTAATGAAAAGGATAAATTAGCAAAATCAGGCTTAAAAGTTACATTTTGGGGATAAAGAAGTATTTTAAGAGATTGAATATTCTAAATCCTTACAGTAGTTCTCAAACTTAAAAGTATATACCTCTAGAAAAAAATGATATAAAAAATAATATATAAAATATATTAAAGGTGAAAGAAATGAGCAACTGAGAAAAGATGCATTCTTTATAGTCTTAATTGCATAGCATGATCTTATTTATCAAGTTCTTGTAAACTTACTCAATTTATTTCAACTCACAAATGATTCAGTGGTTGATGACCAATAAGATGATGGTGGCATATTGAGCTTAGTTAATATATTTTTATTTTTATATAATAAGTGGGTTGACTTAGATGTAACCATTTTTATGTAATGTGGGCATGATTTAATGACTTGATGAATTTGATGGTGTGAATGTAATAATGTAAGTTTATTTATGATTTTCTATCTAAGATAATTTTATTCAACATATGGAAAGATCCTAGAAACAAATGACTTGGACCAAAAATGGGAGCAAAAGTTGTGATTTTCAGTTCAGATTATTACGGAGACAGAAGATGCAAATGATGAAGAGAAAATGGTTGTGAAAACTTGAAACTGAAGATTCATGCGTTGCGTATGCTGCTGTCTGATTCCGTTGTTTGATCTCTCTCTCTCTCTCTCTCTCTCTCTCTGAAGTTGCAGAACAAGGATCACGAATCACGTGAAGTATTTATAACCGTCTTCATGAGAGTGGAAACATCACCACATTCACGGGCGCATCGTGATGAATCTCTTGCTACTCAGAAGTCAGATCCTGAAACATGCATTTATTCCTCTGCCTACATGAACGTAGATATGGGCCCATGCATTTCCAATTCTTTGAAGAGGCGGTTGGACGCCTTAATTCATCCCAACAACGCACTCTACGTGCTATATGATTAATTAATACATTAATCATAATCCACGGTCATCATAAGATGTCATGTCTTTAAATATTCCTTTAATTTCATGACCGACCCATCAATGCTTCTCATTGCTTCGCGATGCCTCAAAATTAATGAAACGAAGCAGAGTTGGGGTTTGGTCCTTGTTTCCCGAATCTCTCTCTCAAGAGCTAGTCCTTTTTTTAAATTTCCTTGCACCTACAATAGATGCGCCCGTGAACTGTATTTCCGATAAAAACTGTTTAAACCAATTGAATTTTGTCTGGCATGCATGCTTTCCATTCTGTATGAAAATGTAATGTATATCGTCACAATCGCATGAGGAAAAACACAGTTGGGGTCAGGAGTAGGCGCTTCTACTTAATTTCATGCACTTGGCATGCATTTGACGTCCTTTATCTGAAACCACCCGCAAAATTAAGGACAAGAAAGATCCGTGTCCCTAACTAGACTCCAAAAGGAAAGGAAATTGGCATCAATCGACTGAATCATGGCTAGCTAGTGTTTTGCATGCTTCTCAAATAATATATATATGTGTACTGCCACTCAGTCACGTTTCTACAAACAACAAGCTACGTATGTGATTATCGGCTGCCTAGCTAGCTATATCACGGTTATATATATTTTTTATTTTATTTTATTTTTTTTAAGAAAAAAAAATATACAATCGAACGGAATATCCATCGCCACTCCCACGCCTGCTCCTGATAATCGAAATCAACCCTCTACATCTGTCAACATCAGACGCAAGCTATTCCCACCACCGGTGCCGCTGCATCCGCGAAGCGCTCCGATCTTGTTCTTCTTACTACCGCATCGAAATCTTCCGGTTCCGGCAAAATCCCAGCGTTTTTGGCGTCCCCGACGAATCCAACTGCTGCAGACTGACGTTGGCACACCACGTAAAACCTGCCGTCTGATTGATCAGGTTGCTGCTGCTGCTGGTCCACCGAGGTGGTGGAGGAGGCTTTGGGCCGAAAGAAAACTGATCGGACGAGTTTCTGAAAAGATCGGGATATCTTCCAGCTGCTTCTTTTTGTCGAAGTCGACGACGCGGGACGGACCATCCATTCAGATTCTCGCGGCATCGACAAGCATCGCGAAGCGATTGCGGAATCCAGCTGGCGTTTGAAGGATTGCAGCTCGAATGAGTCGTAAAGCGAGCTATTGCAATCCCAAATGACGGATTTGGAAAGTTGGGCTTGCATTGGCTTCGGGTCTTTCTCAGATTTGTCCGGAATTTCCTGAAGTAGAGCTTGTGGAACGACTTTCTCGGCCATCTTCGTCTTCTTTCTTTCTGACTCTTCTTTTGTTTTTTGTTTTTTTTTGTGAATGCCTGCCTGCTTAGGAAATTGGAGTGAGGGTGTGCGTAGCTAGCTAGCTAGCTATCTCCTGTTATATAGTAGGAGAATAGAGAAGATTTCGTACGATTTGTTCACATGACGTTTCAACGAGTCTAGTTAGGCTAGCTGGGTCGTTCCACGTCCCTCCCATTGATGATTAATTTATAAAAAAGTCGCTTCGTCACCACGGCCCATGCATGTGTTTGCAACTATAATATATTGGATTTGAACTAATTTTAATATTCAAATTAGACTCGATTGTTCATTGTTAATGACTTTGTGAAGATTGCTTCAACATATATACATATATATTATCACATCCTTAATTCGACTCGTCGTTGGCGGATCCACTCTTCAGATTCCTATTTTTGTTTGTATGTTTATGCTGTAACTCGTATATATTAATTTGAAGGGCAACTTAAATTTACTAGCGTTCCACTCATGAAAGACGAAACACTTTCCGAATTGGCAATATCAGTATTTGACAAGATCTTAGAACGGATAAAATTTTTTATCAAAAATTTTAAAGAATAAAAGTTGTAAAATGATGTGATAAGATAGGAATAATGATTAGTAAAAAGAATAAAGTTAAAATAGTTAGGTTAATTATGTGGGTAGTTATGTAGAAATGATTGAAAAGTGAGGCAGTTGTATAGGAAAATATAAAAAAATTAATTAAAAAATAAAGTAATAATGAAAAATAAAAAGTTTTAACTTACAACTTTTATATATTGCCAAAAACACCCTGTATAAACTTATTTCAATTAGTTGTTTCCATGCAAATTATGACTGTTACAAGAAACTATCAAAAAAAAAAAAAAGATTTATCTCTTCTACTAAATAGGGCAAACAAAATAAAGGATGTTAGGCTAAAGATGCCCTCAAAACCTTTAGTAAAGCTAGAACTAAAAACAGAAATATGAGTTTGGTATATTAACCGATTTCAATTATAGATCTCCACTTCTAAGTAACTAGAGTAATGTAACTCCCTTAATTTTTAAGATTTGAATCCTTAATAAAATATCTAATTTATTCATTGTATTTAACATCATTTATTCATTTAGGAGACCAAGTTTCATCCTGATCAAATATGTTATAGGCCACATTTGTTGAAAAATATATATTCAGGCGTAAATTATGAAAAATGTTTAAATTTATTTACACATGTATTAAAATGTAATAGCACTTTATAAAATTATTTGTCTACATAGTAGCAATATTTTTTATAGTTATGTTGAAGAACCATTTTAAAATTGATATTTTAGCATTAAACCATTTTATTACGTTAATCTTACATATTTATAGATGAGACCTGTATACATTGAAACTAAAAAAAATAAAAGGTTTCCAAGATACTCTAAATGATGATAAATACAATTGATAGAGCGAATTTTTCATCAACTATCAAGATTTTAAAAATTAAAAGGGTTACATAGAAAAAAAAAATTATAAAGGCGGTACCGAGAATTATATATATGCTTGTCTTGTATTACATATTACGAGTGTATTTGGGAAGTGATAAATTTTTTTGAAATAAAAGTTGCAAAATGATGTGATATGGTAAGAATAATAATAAAGAGTAAGGAGAATAAAATTAAAATAAATAGGTTAAATGTATAAGTAGCTATGTAAAAATAATTAGAAGGTATGCCAGTTCTATAGAAATATGTGAAAAATAATTAAAAAATATGATAGTTGTATATGGTGAAAAGTTTTATGAATTGCCAAATACCCCATATGCATATTTGATTATAACTAAATTATTTTTAAACTATGTAAAAATCAAGTGTCTGTGTGTGTATATACGTGACTTCCGCTCCAGAAAATTAAATGGAATTACTTAGACTATTAGCATTACCCGTAATACGAAACCAAAATTAATCATCCCATATAGCTTGGAGCCCTGGTTCTAAGAAAACAAGCCATTTGAATCTTGATTGCGTCGTTATTTCTGATCCTCCAACTACTAGGCAGGGGTGGGCCCCCACCTCGTGCTTGGCCATTTCCTTAACACAGTGATCAGTTAACGCTGCTGATGACTTCTGGTCCCCTACTGACCATATGTGCATGCCTGCACCGTCTATGGCCTATGTTAGATAGATAGCTGCTCTCATCATATCAGATACACACACGACTTCTAATAAAACTCTTAACTTTTTAGGCTAACGTAGATAAATGAATCTATAAAGTATTATTACATTCTAATATATGTGGGAATGGATCTAAGCGTTTTTCAATTTACATGTGAATATACATATTTTTGAGAAAATGTGGCCCATGCGCATATTTGATTTGGATGAAACTTGGTCTCCAAGCTAAACAAATGGTGTTAAATACAATAAATAGATTGAATTTTTCATTAATGATCAATATCTTCAAATTTGAAAAGGTTATATGGGACCACTTCTTTGTAACCTATAACCTCCACCCCAAAATTTTAAGATTTTAATCATGGATAGAAAATCTAATTTATTCATTGCATTTAAAATTATTTGTTTATCTAAGAGACCAAATTTCATCTCAATCAAGTATGTTTATGGGTCACATTTGTTAAAAAATAGGTACATTTATGTGTAATTTTGAAAAACACTTAAATCCATTTACATATGTATTAGAATGTAATAATATTTTATAGGATCATTTATTCATATATAAATGATATTTTAAACATTTTAGATGTTAAAAAAACAACTTTAAAGTCAGTAGTTAATATTAAACTATTTTATTACGTTAATTTTTAATGGAACCCATCCACACTGATATTGGACAAATAAAGGAGTTTTTAAAATACTGGAAATGATGTTAAACAATGGATAGAGCGAATTTTTCATCAATCATCAAGATTTTAAACATTGAGGGGGGTACATTGAAAAGAGGTCTCATAAAAGCGGGATTGATATAACAAGTGCATTTAGTTTACACTGTAATTTATTATGGGTTCCATTTGATCATGAATAAAAATTCTACTTCACTCATTGTATTCAGAATTATTCACTTTATTAGTATACTAATTTTCATCCAAATCCAACATATGTATATGTCCCATCTTAAAATAATACAAAAGCAACGTAATAAAATAGTTTAACGTAAATATCAAGTTTAAAATGATATTTTCAACATACATCTAAACAATCTAAAGTATGACTTTTATATGGATAAATAATTATATAAAATTTTATTATATTCTAATATGCGTGAGGTTAAGTCCGTCTGCATAGGATGGTTTCTTATATACATATATATAGGGAGCTGTTCCAGTGCAGTGCAACTACATCGGAATAGCAGTACATTTGATCAAAAATGGACCCTACACATACTAAAATGCAATGAAACTTTATATAATCATTTATCCATAAATAAATTTTATAGCAAATGGTTTACCTATTGAAAAAACCAATTTAAAGTTGTTATTTACATTAAACTATTTTATTACGTTGAATTTGTACCATTTTCAGATGGGACCCATATACATATTTGGTTGGGATGAAAATTGGTATGGTAATAGAATTTATTATTTTGAGTACAATGGATGAAGTAGATTATGATTTGATGATCATGTGAGGCCCATTTCAACGATGTTGCATCTAAATATTTCTAATATATATATATATATAGAGAGAGAGAGAGAGAGAAATATTTGGGTGAAACGCAACTGCTCAGTGCAATTACACCAAAATGGGCTCCGCATTATTATAAAATTATTATCTAGTCCAAATATATTTAGAATCTTATATTCTATTATCATACCAATTTTCATCCTAATTAAATATGCATATGGACGCTATCTGAACATGGTACAAATTCAATGTAATAAAATAATTTAATGTAAATAACAACTTTAAATTAATTTTTTCAATATGTGAATCATTTGCTATAAAATTTATATATAAATAAATGATTATGTAAAGTTTCATTACATTCTAATATGTGGGGCCCATTTTTGGGCAAATATACCACTATTCCAGGGCAGCGGCACTGCATCGGAACAACTCTCTCTATATATATGGGGTTTGCTTCTATGTAACTTCTATATAACTAGGTTACATAGAAGCGGACCTGGGTATATAATCAGGTTACATAGAAGCGGACCCATGTAATCTTTTCAAAATCTAAGATTTTGATCTTTGATAAAAATCTAATCCATTTATTGTATTTAACATCATTTGTTTTTCGAGAGGTTCAAATTTAATCATAATCAAGTATGTTTATGAGCCCATATATACACACACACATGATCCTGCTTCTTTATAATCGGGTTACATAGAAGTAGACCCATATAACCTTTTCAAAATCTAAGATTTTGATCCTTAATAGAAAATTCAATCCATTCATTGTATTTAACATTATTTGTTTATCTAAAAGACCAAATTTCATCCCAATCAAGTATGTTTATGGGTCACATTTATTCAAAAATATATATTTATGTGTAAATTATAAAAAATGATTAGATCTATTTACACATACATTAGAATATGATAATACTTTACAAAATTGTTGATTCACATAGAAATGATATTTTGGACGGTTTAGATGTCGAAAATACTACTTTGAAATTGATATTTTAGTTTTTTTCATAATTTACACATAAATATATACATTTTCTAACAAATGTAGCCCATAAACGTACTTTATTGGGATGAAACTTGATCTTTAAAATAAATAAATGATGTTAAACACAATAAATGGATTAGATTTTTCATCAAAGATCAAAATCTTAGATTTTGAAGAGGTTACATTGGTCCGCTTTTATGTAAGCGAAACCCTTTATATATGAGAACCTTTCTTGTGCATTTGCCTGCATCGTAATTAATTGTGCATTTAGCTTATAATGGGCCCCACATATACTTAAATATATTAATACTTTATACAATCATTTATCTATATATAAATTTTATAGCAAATAGTTTATATGTTAAAAAATAATTTTAAAGTTGTTATTTACATCGAACTATTTTATTATGTTGAGTTTATACCATTTTCATATGAGTTCTATACACATATCTAATTAGTATGAAAATTGATATGATAATAAATACGTAATTCTAACTATAATAGGTGGAGTATGTTATAATTTTATAATCATATGGGGCTCATTTTAAAGTAAATGCACTGTAATTGTGGTATAGTAAAATTGCACTTGAATATTTCTCTCTCTATATGTGTGTGTGTGTGGGTTCCACTTCTATATAACCGGGTCACATAAAGCGGATCATGTAACCTTTTCAAAATTTAAGATTTTGTTCTTCGATGGAAAATTTAATCCATTCATTGTATGTAAAATCACTTTTTCATCTACGGGATCAAATTTCATCCCAATCAAGTATGGTAATGGGCCACGTTTGTTAGAAATGTATATATTTTTATGTAAATTATGAAAATACTAAAATATCAATTTTAAAAGTAGTATTTTAGACATCTAAACCATCTAAAATATCATTTTTATGTGAATAAACGATTATATAAAATATTATCACATTTTAATACACGTGTAAATAGATTTAAGCACTTTTCATAATTTACATACGAATATATATATATATATATATATTTGAACAAATATAGCTCATAAACATACTTGATTGGAATGAAACTTGGTTTTTTAGATAAAAGAATGATTTTAAATACAATGAATGAATTGAATTTTTTATTAAAGATAAAAACATGGGTCCACTGTATTCATCTCCCATCACATATCGTCATCTGTTCATTTCTTGTTGATAACTTCCATTTCCACATAAAAAAATGATTACTTTTATAAAAATAATACAATGATGGATGATCTGCTAAAATAATTGATTACGAGTACATGAAAACGGAAATTTTAATATTAATTGAACAAATAAAGATAAAGAATGGATCACAGGAGCGCTGCGGTAGCTACCGCGAAATCGTTTGGCTGGCCCGCCTTAACAAGCAAGAAATGCCCACACGGCACAAGGCACAAGGCACAAGGCACAAGGCACAAGGCACTAGCATCATCTCTCAATCTCATCAAGAATCTAGACGCATGTAATTAATAACGACAGCTCCACTTGTGTTACCTAATTCCATGACTTTCATCTATATATGGCAACTGCACAGTGCACCTCACTTTATTCATTTCCCGGATTCATTAGATGGGATTTTTTTTTTTTTTTTTTTTTAAATCCTATCTCATGATTCCCTACAATTAATTGCACAAACATTAAATGGGATTTTCTATACGCTCATACGTAACGTAAAGCGAGCCCAAATTAAATGTATTCAACTAAATTTTTTTTAAAAAAATTTATCCTTATTTAGATAGATATTTTGAATTTTTTTAAAAATAAAACTAAGATTCCTAATGCATTGGCGCAGGAAAATTTCCATTTTTATTTTGAATTCAAAAACTTATGTAGACAAATCTAAAAATTTTATATAAACACATCTAAATACAAATATAAAATTTTTATTAAAAAAATACATGTGGGGGCCACACGTATGGTTGACGGCACGGCTATCCCGGTGCGAGAGTGCGGTTAACCGCTTGGAATCAAAACCCAAGATTATTTTCAATTCCGCGATTGCTTGCTTCGGATTGCACCCTCGTCAACATACGTTTAAGTATGCGATCCCTACCAATTAGTAAACGGACTCGCCATTTAAAAATAAGCTTGATCAGATGCCTTCTATAAATCTGCGATCCTCAATCACCCTTTTAAAGTGCGAGGAATCGTAATATATAAGTAACATTTAGAATTCAAATACATCCTCAAGGAATCGTAATATATAAATAATATTTAGAATTGCACTACATCTTCAATAATCAACACGCTATTCCTCCTTTTAGTTCGTCGTGTTCTTATCACAAGACACCTTTTTTTTTTTCTTAATTTAAAAGATAATTCCTTTTATACCCAACAAATAGATGTCCTTAATTCTTAATATAATTATAACTTTCTAAAAAATTTCTTTTATATCCATACATTCTATTGTAAACTCCTATTATACTTATGCGATCAAAATAACTGATAGCTACCCCATTAAAAGGACATTTTGTCCTTCTATAATTTCTTAATCAAAACGATTCAACCTTAATATGTCATAATTTATGTTAGTAAATCATTAACTTATAATATTAGATAATTTAAATATTAATGGGTGAATCATTTCAATTAGAAAAACTTTAAAATGCAAAATTATCTATTTTAGTGGGATACTTGAGAGTTATTTTGAATGTATTAATTCTATTTTAGTGGGATACTTAAAGAGTTATTTTGAATGTATCAATATGACAAAAATTTATGGTGAAATATCGTTAGTACAAAAAGAATTTTTGAAACAAGATATATTAGAAACTAAAGACGAATTTTAATTACAATCGGACGGGTGGTGTTATCTCCTGCATGCTTTTAACCTCTTGAAGTGGTAACAAGTGAAACTAGCAGTTAATCCGCGTCTGAGTATTCATGGAGCTTTTGTATCTTTTAAATAAATTTATTAATGGATGGTATCCACATGCATTGAAATTTAAAAAGCAGTCTCTCTTTATTGTTTTTCGTACAAATATTTCTTATCATTATTTAATTCTACATTTATTCTGCCAACTGATTGCTGCCGTAAATCATTTTTTCAGTCCATTCATCGACATTTCAAATGGCATAAAACCTCATGCAAATTAAAAAGTTAACACGTTCTACAATTTCCTTTGATGGGAATTTGCAACTGCAACCCGTCCTACCTATGAGATACGGCCGACGAAAGCAAGCATTTAATGACCATTCTCTTTTTTTTTTTTCAATATTTGACGAAGAAACGGCTAAAATATCACCCTACACGTTGCCCACATGCAAATAAATAAACGAAAGCTTTGGATCCAGTTGGCAGAGATTATATACTAATTATCGCACTCTCACAGGGAGTCAAAAAGCATAACATCGCTAATTAGGGGACCTACCCTACGATGCTAAGGTTACACTTTTCATCCTTCTCGACACCAAAGTGTTTATTTAAGGTGCGATAATGAATAAAACTTTTGATGAATAATTTTAAATAGTAAAAATTATCAAATAATGTGATATAATAAGGGTAATGATGAGGAATAAAGAAGATAAAATTAAAATAAATACGTTAGTTGTGTGGATAGTTGTGTAGAAATAATTGAAAAGTAGAATAGTTATATAGAAAATGTAAAAAATTAATTTAAAAATATGATAATTATGAAGAGTGAAAAGTTTTAAATTGACATTTTCTGTACATTGCCAAACACACCTTTACTGTAAAAAAAATTTCAAACTAAAATTTTTTAATCTTCATAATTATTTTTATTTTTAAATTACTTTTTAACTTTTTTCTATACAATTACTTTACTTATCAATCATTTTTACACAACTATTTGCACATCTAACTTATCTATTTAAATCTTATGTTCTTTTCTTTTCTCTATTATCCATATATAGTACATTATTTTTTTTCATTTTTAAAACTTTTACATTGGAATTTTTACCACTTCTCAAATACATCCTTAGACACCCTCGTCTTCTTTTCTACTGCGAGCTGCATCACACCCATATATATCCAAATTATTTCATCTCTTCATTGTCTTATACCTCTGTTTCTACATTCTGTAATCTTTTGTGCCATACATTCATCATTTTGTTTGTTTGTTTTTATTTTTTTGTTACTTTAATTACATAAAACACCTTAACGATACTCTGCATCACATAGATATGTTATATCCAAACATGCTCATACTATTTCTTCTAAGAATCACTCATTTTCTGGCTCTAATCGCACGAAAGTAGCGTACAACATGTTTCACTAGTCGCTACATGGACGACAAGTGCCAGCAAAATAGCATTGCCCCTTCACCGTTTCGTATTTTACTTGGACGATGCCCTCCTTTAACTCAGGCATACAATACATAGGGTGTGTTTGGTAATGAATAAAACTTTTGATGAAAAGTTTTGAAGAGTAAAAGTTGTCAAATGATGTGATATG
>JAXCLR010000001.1:94136101-94147628 GCA_035584095.1 Annona squamosa | reverse complement strand
GATAGTGATGGAGAGTGAAAAGTTTTAGATTGAAAAGTTTTAAGTTGACATTTTTTATGGTTTGCCAAACGCACCCATAATTTAGGTTCCACTCTCTGGCCTGTCTGTTAGTCTGCCCCATGCTCAAATACCAACAGATTCCATCTCTCAGTAACAATAACACGTCTTCAAATAATTAATCCACAACATCGTTGCTGAAAAGCTGGAATTTGTTAGCATCTAGAACCAACTTCCTAACAGAAGCGAAGGCTCCCAAGAGTCCGGTGCCGGTGAACACAACAATAATGGAAGCATTTAGCCAGAAGGTAAATGACGTTCTTGAAGGTTTGTAGGTCATGTTGTATAGAAGCATGGGCAGGATGAAATCCAATGGGATGAATCCAACTGCCCCGACGATGCCATTTATGTCCCCAAAGAATGGCAGCATTGCAGCTAAAAAAGCACAGCATACCATGTAAACAGTTCGGAAGAACAGCCTTGGGATTAGGTTTCGTTTGGAGAACATCCCCTGATTCACATCCGCAGACTTCTTTTCCATGATTTCATAAGCCACTTGAGAATAAACCTGCGAATTGAAAATTTAATAAATGAATCAGGCAGGAAAGCGTCAAGTTGAAATAGAGACCATCAAGACTAGCTTTTCTATTGAAAATCGAGCTGTCATCATTTGTACATATTTTGAAATGTTGATGACTAATTGGTTCGCAGACAAGTGCAGAAGAACTTTGGAATACCAGATTGGTTGACAAGGTTCTGGTTCCAAATGCATGTAGGCCTAGCCTTGCTTGGCCTGCTTGTTTCATATGGGTTTTGATCGAGTTAATCGTCGGGATCACAGATTTGGCCCTTTATCTGATCGTTAAGTGGCACATGAGAGCTTTTAACACATGAGAAAGAACGCGGCATCAACTTGTCCGCACTCAAGGGATGGTGTAACTTCCAATCAGTTGCCAACAGGTTAAGAAAACAGCACTTTAATTTCCGTTTGAAAAATAAAAATAAAAAATTTACTCATGTGTTCGGATGTAGTCGAAGGTGCGACAGCTGACAGCAAAACCGTGCCCGTCCGATCCTTGTTCCTCGAAGGAAAACCTTTCCTATTCTCGGTCTGAACTGACTTGGCAAACGACATGATGATAGCAACACCTCTGGGTAATGTTAAAAATTGATCCATTGGATGCCCCCCTTGAGATCATTACTTGAGCTTAATGTTTTTTTTTTTCCCAAATTAATTATTGGTTGACCCTGTATTGCAAAAGAGACTCTTACTGAAATCTAAAACTTAGATGCATACACATTTGACATTTTAAGAGGACACCATTAGACTAAGTCACACCATAGAATAACTGTTTATTTTAACAGAACAATAACTTACCCATTAATCAACTCAGTCTAAATAAGATAAGGCATGAGAAATATAAAAATTAGGCCACTTGACATAACTAGTTCATATTTAAATGACACTGATGCTCTACTCGCTGCAAATTATGAAAATGCCCCAACCTTCTTTTTCCTACACCGGGCTACGTTCAGGCTCACATAACCTGATGAGCTCAAATCAGGTGGCGCAGCTGCACTGCTTGATCCACAATAACCAAAATAAATGCATCGTTATTTCTGCGTATGAAATCTGATTAGATGGTCATGATGGTTTACATTGTGCAACTCTCTCAATATATCCCCCAGGATAGCAGATCAATCATTGGTTATCACGATTTCCTGCAGTCATGTTATTTTCTTAGTCCATAGCACCGGCTTTAAAACACCCATCAAAAAAAAAAAAAGTGCGGCTTTAAAACATTTCATGGAGAGAAAAATCTTACCAGACCGATTGCAAAGAGCTGTAATAAAACAAGGAGAACTGCCAGGCCCATTTGCCATGTGGGTGCCAGAGAAGGCCCTTCATCAGGCATTAGGCTCTTGAGAATGTTTGAACTGGCTCTGTTCCCAAATGCCCAATATCCAGAGATTGCGGTCGAATAAAAAGTCAGAAATACGATGCTGTAACACATGAGTAGGCCTTTCAACATCTTCCCTGTAGCAGGAGGAGCTACTGTAGCCTGTGTAAAACACGTTACTGCTGGACATCAATGAATGCAACTAGAGATTTGCTGCGACAAACATTCTAAAGGATCAGATCATCTAGGATGTGTTTTGGCGTCCTGCGGTCTGCCACTTGATATTTTAGCCATGCCATGATGTTTCCATACGTTTCGTCATGCTCTCGTAACGTGTAAGTCTATATCAGCATTAGAGTTTCCATTGAAGATTGATTATTGATATCGTCATGCCTAATAAGAAAACCAAGAAGAGGATTATCCTGCATTTTGTCCTTGTCTTTTGACCAACTGTTGATTGGTGGGGAGATGATAAGTAGTCGATTTCCTTTCCTTTTATTTTCTTGTTTAAAAACAAGTGTCAATCTGGGAGGCAGATATATACCTGAATCTCAGGCAGTATTCCATTTCCAAGCAAAGCGGCGAGGATAGAAATTGATGCAAAAGCGTCGAACATCCTTGTCGACTTGTTCGAACTTAGAGAGTAGTCCTTAGTGGGTGCATTTCTTGAGTAACCTGCAAAAGAACATAAGAAGTCGCTGAAAAGCGGATCCCAGAAGAGCACACGAGAATATACGTGAATGTCATTTGATATGCATACCTGCTCGAATACAGGCGACAACCACCAAGAAAGTGTACCCCAAGCATAGAAGAAGGGAAGCGAGGCTGAGGTATCTGAGGGAGTGGAAAGATGGTAGCTGAGAAAGGCCTATCATGGCCGCTGTCACCATTGCTATGAACTGATATAGTTTCAGGGGTCCATCTGGGAAGAGACTGGAATACATGATCTTCGACATAGGCATACACGAATGAAAAGGGGGAGGAAAAAGGGTCAGCCAAAAATATATTATTTGGATAAAGGATGCTATGTGTCGGGGCCTTCATGAGACAATTGTCTATCACCAAATAAAGCATTCCTATTACCCAATCCTTATTTATAGCATAATGAACAAAGAGTGCAAATGTTCAGAGGCATGCTAGTGGTTGAATCAGAGACGAACGAGACATCATTAGCTGTGTACAGCAAGGCAGCTATTGACCAGAGCTCTTTACCCTTACAAAATACCAAAGCAGTCTCAAGGCCCCGTTTGCTACCAAAGGAAAAGGGATAGAAACTCTCACATCATTTTCATTATTATTATGTATTCTGTATTCTGTATTTATTTTGCCGCTTGATTTTCTTTCTTTTTTCCTGTCCTGTCTATTTATTTCGAAACTGATAGGTCCTTAGTCCTTTATTTGTTCACGAATGATAAAATCATGGTTGGTTGGACGGGATGAGGTTAAATGCAAAGTGCACCTTGGGTGCATTTAACTTATTTTTTTGAAAATTTTCTTATTTAATTGTTAATTTAAATATATTTAATATGTATATCAATTGTTAGTAATTTTAAAATATTTAAAATATTTATTTATGATTTTTGAAAATAGTGACATTTTAATAATTATAAATTTTTAATTTTTGAAAATCAAAAGCATTTTAAGTATTTTATAATTACTAAAATGTCACTGATCTTCAAAAATAAAAAATAAATATTTAAAATATTTTAAAAAAGTAAAAATTAATATACACATTAAACACGTTAATAATTGTAAAAAAAAAATTTTTAAATTTCAAAAATAAATTAAAGCACTCAGGTGACCTGACACGTGTCAGTGTCATGGTTGGACGGACCCCGAAGTCAAATTAATATTATTATTATTTTGGCATCCGGCTGCGGCCCGCTCCGTTCCAATCACACACTATTATTTACTATTCACATTCGAATTCGATGCGCGCAACTCGGCAGCAAAGCTACGGACCAGCAGCAGGCGGAAACTGCTAGCTAATAATCACTTGCAAAAGGAGGGGCAAAATAGACCCTGTTGATTAAAATTTTGCAAAACGAACATTTAAAAGCTGTTTTATGTTCAGTTATATACTTTAATCGTGTGTGCTTATGAAGCGGGGTCTAAATGGAAAAGAAAAAGACATTTTAAATGCGGAAGACGGAAGAGGAATGGATCGCGCGCTGGCAACCTTTCGAATCCAGCTCTTACAAATG
Source organism: Annona squamosa (assembly GCA_035584095.1). Taxonomy (NCBI): domain Eukaryota; kingdom Viridiplantae; phylum Streptophyta; class Magnoliopsida; order Magnoliales; family Annonaceae; genus Annona; species Annona squamosa. The sequence continues at coordinate 94,143,526 of JAXCLR010000001.1, read as the reverse complement.
GCGTCAGCAGCACGTGGTGGTCACGTTGTGCAAATTACTCGCACTTGTAGAGAATGGCAGCCATCGTCGACGGAGGACGACTTTTTATCGCTTCCCAAACAAAAACCCTGACTCGCGGCATATCAGACGGAAGACGGAGCACTTGCAAATTTTTTACACCAGCTATAAGATTGGAAGAGCCCAGACGTCCGTCCAAGGTTCTACTCTCGCGCGAACCGGGTGGGTGGGATGAAGGTAAGAAATAGGGACGCACCTTGAGACTCTCTCCCGAGAGTAAGATGCAGCCGATGGCGACTCCCGTGTTAACGGCCGTTTGAATGCAAATTACAAAATAAAACATCCACCCCGACCCTACACCCACCAAAAAAAAAACGTAAGAAATCATCCATCATTACCACAAATAAATAAATAAACATTTCCTTATCCATGGTGGTTGGTTCATACGGATCATCAGTCGCTTGGCTTGGCAGCTGATAAGTTTCCAGCGCGCAGGAAAAGAAAATAGATAATATTCCATTTCTGGCATTCTATCATCGGCGTCGGCGACCAACCAAGTACTCCCTGTTCCGGACCGGAGGCAGAGGCCCAAACCGTTCAGCGGTAGACGAGCCCCACCCACCTTGTATGAAATATGAACTCTCTGAGGTCGTCAAACAGAACTTGCAGTGTTTTGGGGGAGGAACGAAATCGTTGCAATTGCAATTTGCAAGCGAAAGAGCGAATATATGTGGGCGGCAATTCCAATTCCTTAAAAGTCAAGACACAAAAAAAAGCCACGCGTTTTTAAAGAAAAAGAAACGCACCCAAAACATCGGCGGCAAGTTCTCGAAACCGAATATGCCGGCGGCCTTCCTTCTCGCAGTGATCAAGGACCCTGGACATGAGATAGTAGGAATAGAAAGTAACGGCGATGGTGACGGTGAGAGACAGTAGCCCCAAGCTCCATCCCATGCCCCGAAACGCGTACGGCAACGTTAAGATCGTCGGTCCCACAATCGCAGTCGTCAGATGAAACCCCGCATGACGCCAATTTCCTACAGCAACACATGCAGATGGATCGGAATTAATATTGTTGCCCTTGTTGTACTTTCATCCAAAGGAGATTTTATCTAAATATGACGTACCTTTGGATTCAAGGACGAAAGCTGCCCCTGCGTCATCTACTTCTCGCGCGATATAACGATGCCCGTTTGCTGTCTCTGGAGCTTCCATCGATATACGGGAGGGAGGGAGGGAAGATGAGAAAATGAAGTTGCAGGGAATAGGTATAACGACGAAACGAACCAAAGTAAGTGGTTCTTGTAGGCACCGAAAATGTGCTAGAATGGAATGAGAAAGACAAAAATAGTTGGAGGGAGAGTATATTGCGAGTATCTTTTAAAGCAGGAAGATAGTATGATAACACGAAATGAAAGGATTGCTATTTGGACATTTAAGACGGGACGTTTCGACTTTCGAGGAGTACTTGGACTTTCGAACGTGGGCCGTGTCCAGAAAATTGCATTTTTGTATTCCCACGATGGAGTCCGAAACAGGGTGATGCTTAGACCGACCCGACCCGACAATACCCGTCCGGATTAATAAGCCAATGGCCATTTGCCCTTTTGACTCGATTCACTCGAGCGGTCGCGCCAACCTGCACTGCCTATTTATTTCATATAATACAAAACATTTTCCTTATCATAGCCATTTTTGGAAATTGGAAGGCAGGCCTTGAAAGTCAGTGCTTTTGGACTCTGGGTGTCAACTTATTGAGTTGGATAACTTATGTACTAATTCTAATCTTAATCATTATCTGTTCATTAATTCAATTAAAAATTTCAACTCTTAACTTTTTACAATATAATTAATAAACAAGTTGATAAGTTGTTAACGTTGAATGTGTTGTTTATAATTGTGCAAATGAATTGATTTATGCCAGACTAGATCTTTGTTGGGAGATTGAGATATATTCAACGCACTAATATAAAAAAAGACGATGACGGACAATATAAATAGGGGACAGAAAGGAAGAAATAGTAACACAGATGCACATAAGAATGATAAGAGATTGAGAGATAGGGGAGGAAAAGGAGAGAGATGGAGAGGGAGAGAGAAATAAAAATCTTATCGGTGCTGCTCACAAGTGGCTGCAAAAGACAGCAATTATAATGCTACAGCATATAAGCAAGTACAACCCTGTAGAATTAAAGACGGAGGGAGAAAAATAAGAAATCAAAATGAAGGAAATAGATAACAGTAATGCCTAAATGCACCCGGGTGCATTTAATTTATTTTTTTATTTAATTTTTTTTACCCAGTTGTTAATCTAAGTATATTTAACATATGTATTAATTTTTGCCGTTTTTAGAAATTTTTAGATTTTTTAAAATTAGTGGCATTTAATAATTTTAACTTACAAAAACACCACTAATTTTAATATATCTAAAATGGTAAAAATTGATACACATATTTAATATATTTAGATTAACCGTTGGGTAAAAAAATTCAAAAAATAAAAAAATAGGTATTTGCACTCGGGTGTATTGAAGCAAAGTGTATCTAAGTGTATGAAATCACAACTTAATAGATAATAGAAAATGGAAACGAGGGAAATAGAGTTTTAAGGATTTAGAAAATATGTATACTCTTTACTAACAAGTTATAAACGGATTACTAAATAGGCTCAGTCCTAATTCATTTGTTTAATTAAAAGGTTAAACGGATTTGACGGATAGGTTAAGGGATTGATCCGCGACCATTAACCCCCACCTTGGACTGTTGATCGATGATGGTGCCTCCGCTCTCACTTTTCAAGCAGCTTGGATCTTCAATATTAGCCGTCTAAGTTGAGTTTATGCGAAGTGTTTACTTTGAGCAAGCGCATGAAGCGTAATAGTACGCCAGAGCAGTAAGGAATGACGTCCATTGCGTGCCTTTAGAGTTCGCGACGTACATAATAGGATATGTGAATTGGCTTCAGATGGAAGAATGACATGAGCGTGTAATGGCAACCAAATTGTAAAGAGTAATGTGCTCTTTCCCTTCAATAGAGTACTTTTAAAAAGTAGCTTTTTGGGATGTGTAATGAAAAATTCAAACCGTTTATTAACCATTGTTTTTATATTAAAATTTCTATATGAAAATTAAATTTATTGGATATATATGTAGATAATTAGTTATAATAAGCCTTTAGGAATAAAATTTAAACCATGATATGCATACATTTTGCTTTTAATAATAATAATAATAATACTTACTTTTTATACAAATAAAATCTATACATTATATTTTTTTATTGAATATATTAGAAATAATTTCAGATATTACAAATTTAGCTATAAAAAAAAAAAAAAAAACCGACAACAGTAAAGGGAGAAAAGCCCCACCAAGCAATAAATGAGATAACTCTGTCACGGCTTTCCCGATCAGCGCTAATCAGACAAAAGCAGTTCTCAGTTGTAACTGATTTTTCAGTCACAACGTAAATTTCATGCGAATAATGACAGGTTATAAAGATCATAATTATTTTTTCTGGAAAAAAAATTCTTCTATCTATCAAGTAGACGGTCTGGATAGCTGGAGCCACGTGGTAACTGTACGATGATCTGGTGGAGAAAAATGAGGAGGATTTGATTCGGATGTTGAAATTAGCGATAATGATGATGAAGAAGACGAAATTGAAGCAAATTGGGATATGGCAATCGATTCATCAATCCATCGGCGAGAAACATGTGGTGGAGGTTGTTTAAGCGTGCGTGCAAGGAACCAAATCAATCTAAACTTAATATCTCACAACACACATGAAAAGACGGCACTCCTTTGGAGACGAGGGTTAACTAACCATACTCACACCCTTCTAAATTAATTCTTTTGGGTGCCTTTTGCATAAAACCAATATAAAACTTTTTACTCTTCATAATTACTTAATTTTTACTTATTTATTCACATTTTTATATAATAATCATATTTTATTTCTACATAATTATTTATACAATTGACTTATCTTCTTTAACTCAAATGTAATGAGTACATTCAGTATTTTAAACATGTAAGATGTATGTTTGACATTAGGGTCAAAGATTGGCCAATTTTTCATACTTTGTCCTATGTAAATTAAGATAAGTTCACTAGATACCTATAGATACTTTACTCAAGTTATATCCTAAAATTTACTTTAACTCATACCTGTGGTTTATTTTAAATTCAGAAGATAATTTAAAAAGAATAATTTACAAATATATTTATAAATTTAACTATAATTGCAAAGACACTTATGTAGTTTTCGGAATTGTAAGTATAAGCATTTAGTTTGTAATTTTGAAAACTAAATAAGTATATTTGCAATTTTGAAAATTGAATAAATATATTTACAATTATGGTCGAATTAAGTGAGTATATTTGCAATGAGCCCCATGTTTTCACTATTATTTAATATCTTTATGTCTTATTTAATTATTTCTATTCGCTTTCTTACAATTTTTCTATTATTCTCATCCTACCTTTTATTTGCATAAACTTTATTGGCCTACACACTTTCAAGCCCATGTTTAATATACCCGAACTTCCTTCTTTATTTGTCTTAGTAAAATATCATTTCATTTATCTTTTACCACTCGTCCACTTTAGCACTCTTTTTTGCAATACTTATTCCAGGTAAAAGTAGTTCTTCATTGCCAACATTCTATCTCATGTCACCTAACTTTTCCAATTGATTGTCTTATAAGATATTCCTTTTAATTTAATTGAAGCTTGATAGTTTCTTTCAACTTTTTTGAATATATATATATATATATATATATATATATATATCTTTTTTTTAATTTCTCCATTTTCTCAAATCATTGATCCTAAATATTGAAGGACGTTCAACTACATACAAGTGGCGTAAATTGGAGAAATGGGATGATAATGTAGTCACTTGTATTGCAAATGTAGAAATTATATTCGAAAAGGAAAAATTGTACTGAAAATTAAAAATCGTCATAAGAATAAGAAGTCTCATCTCATTTACATCACATTCAAGTTTCTTACTATTACTTTGTCCAAAATCTTAGTTGACTCCGACTGAGTATTCATTATTATTAAAATTGTATTTCATATATTCAAATTTTTAAAACTAGATTTCATATATACTAAATCCATTAAATTTCATAACATGTTGCCAGTTTCAACTTGTTTGATTTTAAGTTTACTTTTTCCATTGTGGTCCTCCTCACATTTGTTATAGTCTACCCATACACACGGCTAATAATATGTATTGATAGTATTTTTCGTCTACCACGGTCCGTATTAATAGGTTGGATTTATAAGATAAGTCAGCATAGAATTAAATTTCCTAGAACTAAAATGACAGGGGTGCTGAATGCTGATGGAGGAATACTCACCCTTCACCTCTGACGCCGTAGCGGGTTCGTTCTATGCGTAATTCGAGATCTCAAATGGATAGAGCATCTGAAACGATCCAAACCAACCATTTGCACACGCTCGCTCGCTCTCTCTCTCTCTCTCGACAATATTTTTTGACAAATAAATCACATTTATTTCACATTGGTTTTGGAAATGTGTAGTACTTAAAGAACATATGGTAAAGTACAATGACCGATATTTATTTCACGCGTACACCGTTGATTTTGGAAATGCTTAGCACTCAAAGAAAGCCATTCTTTTGGTCCACCGTCCAAAACACTTTATACGCTTCCCAAAAACCGATTACAAGTTCTGATGCTGACATCTCCTCCCCAAGACCAAGACCAAGACCAAAACCAAAATTGCCAACAGCAACCACATCTCCCAACACGTACAGTCGGCCAAGGAATACCGAAAGTTACCTTCTCTTGGGTCTGATGGCTGTAAGTAACTTACAGCCAGCAGCAGCAGCAACACACCTCCGCCCGCCACAGCCACAGCCACAGCCACAGCCACAGCCAATGCCAATGCCAATGCCAATATTATGCCATTCCCCTCCCGCTGTATCAACAGCAACAATCCGGACGGATAAAAATTGGGTTCTAACGCCAGCCAGCCAACCAACCAACAAAGCTATCAACCGTTTAGCACCATCTCCATCACTAGATCATTCCAATTGTCTATAGGCCCAGGCAAGCACCAATGCAGACAATCGTTCTGAACTTTGGCATTTTTATCCTTATCAAATGGATGGAACTGCCTGTATGGACCCGGATGCCCATCAGGCCTCATCAATGAAAGTTGGGTCGTATCCAGTAGCATCATTTTCAATCCTCTCTCTTGCCCTGCACTTTCTGCCTTCTCGAATTCCTCCAACTCAATCTCTCTCATCACTCTATCCACGTCACTTAAATCAGTCTCTCCCTCTCTAAATGGGACTGTTCTATTGCACGTTCCTCCGCTAAACCACTCTCCATTCTCAAAGTGATCCGGTGTTACTGCCCGGAACATAATCAAGGCCTTGTGCTCTGAACTAGTCACAAAGTTGAACACCAACTGAATGGCCTTCCGGTAAGCGTACTCAAATCCAACTTCTGCCAAATTCTTCCCAGGGCAGTAGTGGCATCCGGCAACTGTGTCATTCTCCCAGTAGATTGCTGTCTTCAGGAACCACTTCCCACCAGAGATAACCATGATGTCAAAATTCTCATATTGCTTAGTCCATGTTTCTTCAAGGATGTCAAGATAAAGCTGAATCTCAGATGAAGACACACCATTCATGTCTTCAAAGATGGCTGCTTTTATCAAGAAAGGGGACCAAACTACAGAGAGAGTGAAATTGTACGAAGGGAATTGCCATCTTTTGGATCTGTATTCCTCGTCATGGTACACCTCAACAACTTCGGTCACCTAAAGTACACAACGGGCAGAATTAGTAATTTAGACTACCAGAACCTTGACTTCCAATATTCTGCAGACAGAAAGCCCTTTAGAGGAATGCATTTTTGGGGTTCTGGACTTCAAATAGTTAGTCTGTGAATTCGCACACCCATCTCCATGTCCATCAACTGTAAAGCACATGAATGCTGGATGCAGAATTAGAGCCTCATTTAAAAATTACTCCTCCCTATTTCCTCTCCAAATAAGCATTTTGATATCATTATAGTAGATTGAACAAGAGTGTTCAAGCAATAAAACTCCAGATAATGGCAGTCCATTTTTCTATGTGCATTAGTAGTAGTGAAAAAATCTTTCCATTCAATGTGATAAATAAAGACGGGTCCATTATTTAATTTTTATGGCAGAACTAGGAGTAAGATGAACTGTTATTGAATATCCAAGCTAAAATGAAGAAAGGAAAAAAGTTTGGATTAAGAGGAAAATGAATACGAAATATCTAGTTTTGGGTGTGTTTGGTTGGGGGTAAAACTTTTGATGAAAAGTTTTTAAAGTAGAAGTAGTCACATTGATAGAATATGATTTGATATAATAGGGGTAATGATGAGGAGTAAAGAGAATAAAGTTAAAATAGATAGG
>JAXCLR010000001.1:94106912-94129199 GCA_035584095.1 Annona squamosa | reverse complement strand
TTTATATACACACACACGTCTACATGTCTTAAGCCCAATTTAATTTCTATTTTATCTATATTTATCTATGAAAAAAGTGTTTTGAAGTGTTGAAAAAAATATATATATATATATATAGTAGAATTAAAAAAATGTATTAAAAATAAAAAAATTAAATTGTTACTTTTAAAAAATTAAAGATTACATCACATCCTCATCCATCCCCACCCCTTCCAAGAGCTGAACTAGAGATCCGGCGAAGCGTTGCACTGGAGAAACGCTACCTAGCTTAGCTGTCAGCAGAGGAGCGCGATCCAGGTGCACACCCCTTTTTTTTTATTTTTTTTGAAATTTTTTTTATAAAAATGTTAATATATGTGTATTTAACATATGTATAAATTTTTACTATTTTAGAGTATTTTAAATATTTATTTTTGATTTTTGAAAATCAATAGCATTTTAGATAATCTTAAATTACTAAAATGCCACTGATTTTCAAAAATAAAAAATAAATATTTAAAAATCTCCAAAAATAGTAAAAATTAATACAGAGGTTAAATACATTTGGGCTAACAAATTTATGAAAAAAATTTCAAAAAAAATAAAAATAATAAATATATGCACCTGAAAGCAAGCAAGAGTGCTGGAGATCGCGCTCCGGCAGAAAATAGGACCGTAAGGTTCGTCAATCGACATTCTCGCGTGGGAGACAGCGACAGTCAGACACAGCCACCTTGGGCAAATTATTATTATTATTATATTTTTTAAAAATGTTTGCATAGTAATGAAGGTTTTCATTGCCAAATTAAATTGTAAAGCCAAAACCTTGATGATCTCCATATTATTTACCCAAAACTACCAATGTTCCAGTCTAATGTAAAAAGCCAAAACACTCCTAAATAAACTAATATCCAGTTCAGCCTACTGATTGAATGGGCCTCGCGACATCCTTAAGGAGGTAATTTGTGGCAATTAAAGTGGAAATTGTATGGACAATGTTTTGCAGTGTCCGCTTTCGACTGCAAAGTGGCTGGGAATTACCCTCTCGACCATTTACCGCTTCTTACTTGTTAGAGAAGAAAGCGGAGAGTGGCAGTGCCCCGGGGGGTGGGTGGGTTGAATGAAGATGTAACCTTGTGTATTAGCATCGAAAAAGTTATCTTGCATCCTTGAATTTGGAACGAACGCCTGCGCAGCAATTCGGTTGATGGATATCTCTATGTTTTCTTAGACGTACAAAAGTGGTCCACTTGGTTGCCATTCATCCCAAAACAAATAGGAAAATGCTGTGGCTTCTTTCTCTCCACAAAAATTCCAATGCAATCAATCATCATCATCTTGTGTGGCTAACAAAAACAGAATCCAAATGAGAAAGGATGCGAATCCGCAGGCGTCTGCTCAGGGCCCCAAACCGACGAAAAACAGATTCATTTCACTCTCCCTGTAGCTGCTCCCCTCCCTCATACATGCCATTGCCATTTGCCAGCCAGCCAACCAACCAACACAAGAAAACAACCCACAACACCTAACCTAACCAAATTCTACAACGGCGACCGCTAAGACAACAAAGACAAGGATACTTCTCCTCCTTTTTGCATTCATTTTTCATCTGCTAAATTTTCACAAGCCCAATTCACAGGGAATAGTTGCAATTTGCAAACAACCAACCGCATGCATCAATGCAATTGACATTAGTATTAGCACCGAACTTCACGAACTTCAAAACACCCTGCACATTGCAACATGCATGGGCATCAGTATTCGCCCCGAATCGAATCACTTCTTTTATCATTACAACAATATTCATTTTAATGTAACGAATTAAATTACGTTATTTTGTGTCTATTTTACTTTAAAGTGAATAAGCTATATTAAGCTTAAGTTATGTAATATGATTATTTCTGAACGCAACCTACTCAAAACATAAATTGTGCTAACTCCATTTGCCCATGGCCATTTCAAAGTGGTCTAAGTCATTTTAGACTGATCCAAAAATACATTTTATCATTTTTTAATATATGCATATATTTATTTTTCCAAAAATCAAAAATAAAAATAAAAATATATATGTGTTTTTGACCAGTCTGGTCCGGTCCGCTCCGCTCCTCTTTATATAAAGAAATACACCTAAGTACGTGGCAATTTCAATGCAACCACTTGAGTTGTTTATTTTGTAATGTAAACCATTCCTACATTCTTCCATGTCTAGTTGCCGATGATTCCAAAAATCATACATCTTGACTCAATGATGAGTAAATTTTAATGGGGGGATAAGAATGGGAAGAGGAAAATTAGTTTGAAGGCATGGGACAAGGTATATCTTCCTAAAAATTAAGGATTTTTGGAATTTAGGAAAAACTCTGCATTTAATCTTGCACTTGTGACTAAGCAGGCCTGAAGAATAGCTCGTTGTACAAATTCTCTATGCCATAGAGTATTTAAAGCAAAATAGTTTCCAAATGGTAGTTTCAAGGAATGGAAAGCTTTAGATGGATGCTCATATGTGTGGCGGAGTATTGTAAAAGTAAAAAAACCGATTCAATTGGGCAGTAGGTGGAGGATAGGGGATGGTAGAAAGGCTAGAATTTTTGAAGCTTGGTGGGCAAATGGGAGATTAAAGATGATTGGTCCTCTTCCGTTTGGGGTCGAGAATGACTCAAGAGTAGAGATCTTTATGGATTCAAATCAGAGATGTTGGGTCTCTCCCCTGTTAGGACCCGATTGGCGATTCTAGTCGCGCTCGTGGTCCGGGTGAGAGTATTGGGGGTCGGGGAATGCGCCGAAGTTGCTGTTTTGACTCGCCGGCAGTCTAGCTGTGATCGGGGAAGACAAGTCTTTGTAACTGGAACCATTTTCTCCTCTGCACTGTGAACAAAAGTACGAATCGAGGCTATGAACATCAGCACCAAGGAGCTACTGGAGGCTGAACTCCAGACATTGTCTATTGATAGCAACGCGATCAGGAAGGTTGTTCCAGGAGCGGAGCCTGCATTGTTATGCACTCTCTGGGCATCGAAAACCTACAACAAGGAGCAGTTTAAGGGAATGTTGCGGAGGCTATGGAGAACGAAAGGAAATCTCCACTTCACGGAGGTAGGAGAGAATCTGCTGAAGGCTTCCTTCTCTGAACTTGAAGATAGAAACCGGGTCATGGATGGTAGGCCTTGGCTGTTTGACCATAATCTGATCGTCATTGAGGTATTACAGGAAGAAACGGACTATGCACACCTCTTGCTCATCAAAACGCCGATGTGGATTCATATTCAAGGCATTCCATACTTGGTCGATAAACACTGTCTGGGAGAGATTGTAGCTAATACTTTTGACGATGTTCTTGAGATCAAAGGTTCAGAAGATGAAGTCAAGATAAAAGTAATGCTGGATTGTAGGAATCCTCTCTGTCGGGGGATGTTCATTCGTGTGGGAGACCAGCAAAAACGGTGGATCAGTTTCTAATATGAGAAGCTGCCGTTGTTTTGTTACTTATGTGGTTTGATCGGGCATGCACACAAGGACTGCAGGAATGTTACCTTGGAGAAACGGTATCCGGTGGAGGCAGATATGCCTTACGGGAGCTGGCTAAGGGTCGGTTCAAGACCGCTAAAACTGAAAGGGGAGCTGAGGTCTGACTTCAGAGCTGCACCGGTTAAGCATTTGGGCAAGTATGGGCAGCGTGTGGAGGAAGGGTTGGGGCACTCGAATGCTGTAAATGGAAAGGTGAATGCATTGGGTGGGAGTCTGGGGGGCAGTGGCATTGGGTGTAGTGTCGAGCCGTGGATGGTACTCGATATGGAAACAGATACTGGGCAGTGGCAGCATGGGGAGCAACTGGCCAACGATTCAAATCACCCAGATTTCTTAGTTTCTCAGTTGGGCGTGGAGTCATCTAGTATGCAACACCGGGCGGTGGAGAGTGTGGCTAGCTTGTCCAGGCCAAATGCAGCATTGATGGTGGGATCTGTTTTGGAACCATATAGCCAGCAGCAAGGGGTTACGCCAGACCTTTCGGTTCCTCTTGTGGGTGTGGACCCCTGTTGTGTGCAACATAGGGTGGAGTTGGGATTGGCTTCTCAACGCCATATTGGGGAAGGGGAGGAAGTTGGTGGAGAAGTCAGCGGTAGAGGGGAAGAGGGGTATCTAAGCATGGGGAAGGGAGGGGCAGCTGCTGTAAAGGGGGCGATGGTCCCGGGAGTGTCGGGGTCGTGTAAGGGGTCGATGACCCAAACCAGGGGGGATCTTTTTCATACCATGGGGAGCCATATTAAAGGCGGGATGGGGGCTGAAATTGTCCAGAATGTAGAAAGCGATGGGGGTTTGGTGGAAGTGGAGGTGCATGCGGAGAGAGGCGGATTTAAAGGGCTTTCCTCAAAATCTCTTGTAAGTATGGGGGAGCTACGGGAGGGGCCATCTGAGGGGGGTAGTGAACATAGCTACTCCCCGGGGGGAAGGGGTAGGTGGAAACGGAGGAATAGACAGGTGAAGGGTATGAAGTTGACTGAGGCGGTACCAAAGGTCGGTCTAGATGGGACAAAAAGAGGTCGCGAAGGGGACCCGGAGATAATGGCAACTGAGAACAAGCGGGCAAAGGATATGGGAAAGCAACTTGTAGGGGAGGTGGTAGCTTTGGGGACTCCCAAAGCCCACCTCCAGTAATATGGCCATTTTGGCATGGAATTGCCGTGGGCTTGGGAATCCACGCGCAATTCGCAATCTTTTTGATCTTGTTAGACAACAAGCTCCCAAATTAGTCTTTTTGTGTGAAACTAAAGCAAATAAGAAGGAAATGGATCGGGTTAGACGAAGGATACATTTTGATTCCTATTTTGTGGTGGAAGCAGCCGCTAGGAGCGGTGGCTTGGCTTTGTTTTGGAATGAAGACCACCCGGCGTCGGTTCAGAGTTTCTCGGCACATCATATTGACGCTGACTTTTTGGGTTGGCGGTTCACGGGGTTCTATGGTCACCCTGAGACTCACTACCACCATATTTTTTGGCATATTCTCAATCAGCTGGCAAACAACAGTGTTACACCATGGCTCGTGATGGGTGACTTTAATGAAGTGATGGGGCCAAGCGAATATCAGAGTGAGAGGACACGCAATCAATCCCAAATGGATTCTTTCCGAAACACTATTGATTTATGCAACTTGCAGGATCTTGGATTTACTGGGCCGCCTATGACATGGTGTAATAATAGGAGGGGTGCTCAGAGAGTGGAAGCTCGGCTTGATAGAGGGCTTTCAACTTCTTCTTGGACTGACCTATTTCCCTATGCTAGGATGTCCCACCTCGCGGCGGCCTCGTCCGATCATTGCCCGCTTTTGTTACATCTTGATCCTGCGCGGGGGAGGAGGAGGCCCCCAAAGGAATTCAGATACGAGATATTCTGGGCTCGTGACCCCGAGGCCACAAAAATCGTCGAGAATGTATAGAAGTCCTCCGGCTATGGGGAAGCAAATATTCAGGAGTCAGTGAGTGGCAAAATACGGAGGTGTGGTGCGGAGCTTTCCAAATGGAATAGTATGAAAAGAGGAAATATCAGACGGGCACTCGCAAAGAAGCAGGGGGAGCTATCAGAGTTGGTGAATTTGCCATATTCTGAGGCACGGGAGGACAAAATCAGGAAAACTAAGCTTCAGATAAATCTTTTACTGGAAGACAAGGAGATGCTATGGAGCATTCATGCAAAGGCCCACTGGCTCAAGGATGGGGACAGGAACACGCGTTTTTTCCATCGGATGGCTTCCAACCGGAGGCGAACAAATTTCATTGAGTCTCTTATTGGTATGGATGGGAAACAAGTTAGGGACCAAGAAGAGATGCTAAATCTGTCAGTCTCCCATTTCTCAGAATTATTTACCTCCTCAAACCCTCAAGACTCGAACTGGGTCCCTAGCCTCATTCAAAGGAAACTTTCTGAGGATCAAAGAAGGGGGTTGATTAGGCCTTTGTGTATGGCCGAGGTGGAGAAAGCTGTCAAGGGTATGGGCCCAACCAAGGCTCCTGGGCCGGACGGATTGTCTTCGGGTTTCTTTCAGCGGTATTGTCATATTGTCGGTCAGGATATCTTCCGATGGTGCAAAACTTTCATGGAGGAGAGAGATCACAATCAATTGGCGCGTCACATCCGGGAGACAAACGCTACAACTATTGTGTTGATTCCTAAGAAGGCGGGCGCCCAAGCCTTGTCACAGTTTAGACCCATTAGCCTATGTAATGTGATTTATAAAATTTTGGCTAAGATTTTGGTGAACAGGCTGAAAGTTGTACTCAACGACGTCATCAGGGCGGAACAAAGAGCTTTTGTGTCGGGTAGGCTAATCACTGATAACATGTTAATTGCATATGAGGCAATTCATTCTCTCAGGCGGCGAAAGGGTGGTAGACAGCGTGAGTTGGCAATCAAGTTAGATATGTCCAAGGCGTATGATCGCGTAGAGTGGAGCTTTCTGAAATTGGTCATGAAGGCTATGAATTTTTGCCCGGTCTGGATTAACTGATTGTTATGTTGCATTTCCTCTGTCAGCTTCAGGGTTAAGATGAATGGCTTCAAATCCAGACTATTCCACCCGGGGAGGGGTCTACGGCAGGGGGATCCCTTGTCCCCGTATCTATTTCTTCTCTACGTGGAGGGTCTATCGGCGCTTATTTCTTCTGCGGTAACCCGGGGATCTTTGCATGGGATAAGGCTTAACTTCAGGGGGGCCCAAATTACCCACCTTTTGTTCACAGATGATGCTCTTATATTCCTCCGGGCGGATGATTTGAATATCACGAATTTCTTGGATATTCTCAGAATCTACTCTGTTTCCTCTGGCCAGGTGAATGTTGACAAAACGTCGCTATTTTTCAGTGCAAATATGGACAGTGGGGAACGAGAGGCGTGGGCGAGCAGATTGGGGTCTTCCGAACTCGAAGTTTAGAATTACCTTGGTCTCCCGGCGTGGCTTGGGAGATCAAAAAGCAGATTGTTCAAGGGTATCAGGGATCGCATCTGGCATAAAATCCAAGGATAGAAGGGTCGTCTCTTATCCTGGGGAGGGAAGGAGGTGCTCATCAAAGTTGTGGCTCAAGCTATCCCAACCTACGTGATGAGCATCTTTTTGCCTCCCAAGTCGTTCTGTCAGGATATCAAGGGGATGATTAGAAAGTTTTTGTGGGGTGAACACGAGGATAAAAAGAAGATGTGTTGGGTTGCTTGGAGAGATATGTGCAAGGCCAAATGTGTGGGGGGCATGGGGTTTAAAGACCTCCATGCTTTCAACTATGTCCTCCTCGCCAAGCAGGTATGGAGACTCTCATCATATCCTGATTCCTTTTGCTCAAAGGTTCTCATGGCCAAATACTTCCCAAACTCGAACATTTGGGACTGTTTGTATAGGCAGTCCGATTCTTTCACATGGAAGGGCATTCTTAAGGCACGGGACATGTTTCGGGTCGGGTGCGGGTGGAGGATTGGCGACGGTAGAAGAGTCCGTTTCTTCAAGGACGCTTGGTTGGAGGGTGGGGTGTGCAAGGCGGGGCCGCTTCCCCTATCTATCCCGGAGGATGTTACGGTCAGTCATTTTATTGTTGCTGGGTCTTCCGAATGGAATAGGGACAGGGTGTTGGCGGCTGTTGGCGAGGTGGGGTGGCAGGCTGTCAGGCGTGTCCCCCTTCCCCGCCATCCTGCGACGGACAACATCTTTTGGAAAAACGAGACAAGTGGTCAGTTTTCCGTCAGGTCGGCTCATAGATGGTTAACAAATGAACATGTTGACGCGTCACCATCTTGTTGCTATAGGGCTATTTGGAAGTCGGGGCTCCCGAGCAAGATTAAGACCTTTGGGTGGCGGTTATTCAAGGATTCTCTCCCAACTTTGTGCAATCTATCGAGGCGGGGCTTAGAAGTAAATCTTCAGTGCCTCTTCTGTTCAGGGGAAGCCGAGGATGCTCACCATTTATTCCTAAGATGTGAAAGAGTGGCAAGTTGTGCTAATGGGGTTGTCCCGGCTAATCTCTTGTTTTCCTCCGTTTAGGATATCATGTGTCACCTGGCTTCAAAATGCGGGGGAAACGTGTTCACACTTTTCATTGTCTTCTGCTGGCGTGTCTGGTTTTTGAGGAACAAGCTCCATGCAGAGGGGGTCCATCCTGTGTTTGCGGATCTTCTTCCTTGGTGTAGGGACTACATTGAGCAATGAGGCGTGTCAGGCTCCTGGATTTTGGGTCCGCATTGGATAGTCAGCTCGTTACCAGGTGGACCATGCCACCGGCGGGAGTGTTCAAGATCAATGTGGACTCTAGATGCCCTGCGGGGCGGGATGTCTGCTGTGTTGCTGTTGTTATTCGTGACGAGCGTGGATATTTTATTGCGGCCCGTGGCGAAAAGTGGAGGGGAGGTGGGGATACTCTGTTTTGGGAGGCAAAAGCTTTTATATTTGGCGTTCGTTGAGCTCTCCACCTCAAGTTTCGTAAGGTCCAGATCGAGTCGGACTCGCTTATCCTCTACACTTATCTGTCAAATGGCTGTCACATCGCATCGCCAGCGGGTCATATCATCGATGAGATCAGAGACGTGCTCTGTGCATATGATCACATTTCGGTTCTCCATGTTCTTCAACAGGGAAATTCTGTGGCTCATACTGTTGCGGATATGATTTCGGTTTCTCCTAGGAATCATTTGTTATGGTGGGGAAATCCCCCACAAGATATTGTTAAGAAACTCTGTGCAGATAATTTTATAGCTATGAATTCTGTGGATTACTCTATCCCGACCCCTTTTTAAAAATGGGGGTGGGTCGGGGTAGAGTTATTCCTTTTCATCAAAAAAAAAAAATCAGAGATGTTGGAAGGAAGACTTGGTTAGGATGTCAACTAGGGAGGCGGGATAGATGATAATGAAGGATTTACCAATCCCACAGCAAATGTAGGAAGACTGTCTATTTTGGGGATTGGAGGCAAATAGATACTTCAGAGTGAAGTTTGCATACAAGTTACCCACAAGAAGATGCTGGAAGAGAAGGGATTAAACATCCTATAACTGATATGGAAACGACCAAGTTGCTAAAGAAGATGTGGAAACGAAATTGCGAAGGAAAATGTTAATCTTTGGTTGGAAGCTGGTTATGAATGCACTTCCTACAAAGTGAATCTAGCAAGAAGGGGTGTGCTAGTGGATATAGTATGTCCATTATGCAAGTAAGAGGAAGAGATTGCAGACGTCTTCTACATTTTTTGGAGGTGCAAAATTATCCGAGGGCTCAAACAGGTATCAACACTTTCTTTCACATGGAAATTGTCGAGTGGTAATATGGTCAACATCCTCTTCGCTATTGCAAAGCAAAGGAATATGTACCCCCTAATGCTTATAACCTGCTTATGTTGGAGAGTTTGGTTTGTAAAGAATCTCTTAATTTCTGGGGAAGAATCTACAAATTTCAGAGAGACAGTTTCATGACGCACTTCTTACCTTCACAAGTGTTGTCATCAAATATGATTAGAAATGGGAGGCTGAATTTATCAGAAAGTGAAGTTAGATGGAGGAAACGGAGGAATGGCTACCTGCAATTGAATGTTGATGCTGGAAATAAACCAGAGGACAATCGGTTAGGTTTTGGAGTTGTATTAAGGGACTGGCGAGAATGCTTTGTAGGTGCTAAATGTTGGTCTGTACAGGGTAAATCGGATCCTCTCAGCTTGGAAGCGAAGGCCCTGTTTCTAGGAATCAAATTCGTGATGGAGTTAGGAATATATTTTGTTGAAGACGAAAGTGATTCTCTTATTATGATAAATAGCATGCAGGGAATTGAGAAAATTCACACAAGTTTGAAACATGTCACATAAGAAATCCAAGTCATGAGTAGGAGTTTCAAGCAGACAAAGTAGAGACGTGTTGAGACAACGGAATCAAGTGGCCCGTGAGTTGGCTCATACAGCAATGAAGTACAGAAACATGGAATTATGGGGGAGAAATGAACTTCTAAATGGTATTGTTAATATCCTGCATAGGGATACGGATTATTGTTAGTATCCCTGTCTATTTTTTGTAGGGGATAGTTCGCGGTTTTTGTGGATAGGTTGCCGCTGTTGTGTGATTTTGTAAAGAACAGTTTACTAACCAAAAATACATATATAGTATTTTTACGACCCGGGCATATAATAAATTAAAATTTTTGGTATTTTAAAATATAATATTCAAAGTACCTATTTCAAAAATATATCTATTAATTTCCAAATATGAAATCGAAAACTTCAGAATCTAAGCAGCATAAGCTATTTCAATAAAACAGAAAATGATTAATCTCCCAGTTCATGGATGTCAGTGAAAAGGGGCAACAGAAGACACAGACCGTCCCTTGGGTGTGAATAGGATGTTGCTTTTTAAGTAAGCCAAGTGAACATTTATGGCCGGTCTGAAATCTAAGAAAATTACAAAAATATCAGTCTAAAAATTCAAAAAAAATATTTAAAAAGTCCGAAAATGATAAAACTTAATTGATAGATTTAATACACCTAACTTTACCTGTCCATGAATGAAAAACTGAAAAAATATATGCATGGGACTCATTCCGTGCAAACAGACTGCTGTAAAATGGGCCCTACACATTTTCAATTGCAATAAAATTTTATAAAATCATTTATTCATATAAAAATTATACTTTAGACAGTTTAGACGTTGAAAATATCACTTTTAAACTTGATATTTATATTAAACTATTTTATTATGTTGATTTTGTACCATTTTAAGTTGAAGATCACACACATGTTGGATTTAAATGAAAATTAGTATGTTAATAAAGTGAGCAATTCTAAAGACAATAGATTGGTAAATTTCCCATTCATGATCATGCAGGGCCCACAGAGCATAGACTGCATGGTTCAATATTCCTGTATATATGTGTGTGAATTTCACATTCATGATCACGTGAGGCCCACAAAGCATGGATTGCAATGTTCAGTTGCATGCATTGGATCATATTCTTATGTACATTCCTATATATATTTTTTGGGCGGGCGCATGGGGCATGGGCCGTAAAAGATAAACGGTTCACAAAGTAATGCTTCTGCCGATAGACCAACTTTCTCAGCTCTGGCTTTCAAAATGGAAATTTCAGCCCATCGAAAGTCGCTCGCGCAATCCTCATCGTTCATTTTGAGGAGACCTACTGTCCTACTACGACATAAAAAATTAAAAACAGCTCGACCGCCTCCCCCACCATTTTGGGGCAACACAAAATAAGGATGACCGATCAAGCAAAATTTTTACAGTTACCGATACAACATACTTTGTAACCGCTGAAAGCAAAGCATTGACTCTTACCTCTATCACAAATCAAGGACAAGCATATGCAAAGAAACAGCTCTATGTTATGTCACTCAGCGGAGAGACGATGATACTGTCACCTTTGGGCTCCACGAAATTCCAGTGTCAAGCTTCGCAGCTGCCTGACTGCCTAACAGCTTTCGAAGGACACTTGAAACTGTTGAAAAGTGCCAACACCATCAGCATCATTCAGGATGTATCAGACTATCAGTATCGTTACTCAAAGAGGTATTCAACCAACTGTTGTTAAAACCTGCATCCCGAACCCATGCTTCCTATTCTCGACTCTGCACCAATGAAAATCATACCTCAAGATGACATAAAAGAGACATCTAAATGCTGTTTGCTTAGAACCACAGCTTACGAAAAATTCAAACTATAATTACAATAGTCCCACTTTCAAAGAGTTAATGTGTTTCTTTCCTCGGAAAGCATGGGCTGACCAACAGCTCTTTTTGTCAATGCAACTCAAGGGATTATAGCATACAGCAGAATGATACTACTGCATATTTAACAAGCAAGCACAGAGAGAAAATCAAGACAACAAATATGCAGATCAAAAAGTAAGAGACTTACGTAGGAGCCAGTTTGCCAAGACAATCAAGTTCTTCCCCAGAGGATGCATCCAAAACTCTACCAGAAATCTCAACAATATAAGATTTTTCTCTTGTAATGGGAAGCCCTCTATTAGCAAGTAAATCCAAATCTTTCTGATGGAGCTCCCTTCCATTTACAACAACACCAGTATCTCCACTGGAACAGTTCTTGGGCATTGGATAATTAAACTCTTCAATAAATGGCTGCAATGCAATAAAATTCTTCATCACTATCTTTAGAGGGGTGAAAGAAGAATGAGACATGAATTCTTTTTTTCTGATAAACTTAGCTCTTACAGGAATTATTCCAAGGCATTCATGGCCCATCGCACCCCAAAAACCAGCTCGGTAATCATACCTGGTTAGAAAAAGGAAAATTGGTAACCATAAACAAATTTGAAGGAAAAAGCGGGCATCAGCAAATACTTCAATCAACAAAATATACAGAAAACAATATGTCAATAACCAAGGTCTTACACATCTATAAGATTGCAATGAAAATGATAAATAAGAATTACAAATATTTTATCGGAAACAGAAACAAAAATAGTGTTATCAGGATTAATCAAGTTGTCAAACCAGTCTTCTGACTGGTGGGTTGAAAGCACTTTTGACGACCAGTTCAAACAGGTTAAATTGTTTAGATTATATACTGGCAAATAAATACTACGAGAAAACCAAAAAACAAAAACTTGTTTAAACATACTTCGAAAACTAAGACAAAGGATCATCATGATTATCATAAGCTCTTTCCCACCGAGGTAGGGTCAGCTAAACCCTGAGACAAAAGATGTGAATCATAAAACTGGACTACAAGAGCTAAATAAAATATTCATTGATGTAGTCCAGAGAATTTAATTCAACAATCAACCAGCTCACCAGTTCAGCCAGTTATTCACGTCTCGAGGAACCATTTTTGGCTTCAAACAAGACCAGACTGGAATCAGTTCCCAGTTGACCCAGGAAAATCAGCTGATCTGGTGCAGATCTTACAACAGTGTTACAAACTCTTATGCAATGACAACTATGCAAGATGCTATGTTAGGAGCGAAATATTTCGCCTGCAGAAAAGAGTCAAAAACCTGGATAAGATAAGCATATATATAATATAATAAGGCCCAGTTTTCATTGGTTTTAGCATGTCATTTTATCCGGTTCTCCAAAAACATCTCATTGAAACATGCTGCAACATTAATCAAGCTAACAAGAAATAATCAACGCCAATAAGGGAAAAAAGAAAAAAAAAAACCCAAAAGACGGCCATAAATAACCCTGTCTGTCCTTACATCCGGGCCATTTTTTAATCAAATAATTATAGTTGTAAGCTTCCCAATATTTTAATGTACCAAGCAAACTACTAGAGCAGCAATCTAAGTCTGCTATATCAAATTGTTTTCAATAGATTTCCTGCTTATTGAATGATGTTATGCATAAGCATGAGGAACACCACAAGTACAAGTGGAACAAAAAAAAAAATCTTTCGCCGCTAGTGAGTGGATTAATAACCAAATATGGATGATTGCAAATACATCTGTGGGATTGGTCCACAGATGTCGTTAGACAAACAAAACTGCAAAATGCGTTAAGCATCATTCCAGCATAACTATTCTACTTAACCCAGACGCATGCAGGTTACTGAACACGCTTACCAATAATTTCCGGGGTGGATCGGTCCCGCTAGTTTTTCAGCCTTCTTAATCAATCGATCTGGAATAGGCTGACCATTAATGGAAACATTAGCTTTTGCGGTTTCTTGATTAGACTTGCCAAAGTCTTTAAAGCTTTTCTTGATGAGGCCAGCAAAGAATGATTCACCACCCTTGCTGACCCTAGGTCTATCTTCTTCTTTCCGTATCTCCTCAAAATCTTTAGCAGTAACAGAATTTGGGCATTCGCCATAAGCGCAATCCATCTCTGTTGCCACTGATGCATCCTTCAACGAATTTTGTCTAGATGCATCCTTTGTAGCTTGATCAGAGCGCTTGCTCCTACTTCCCTTTTGAAATTTCGTCACTAATTGATTGTCTGGAGAACAACCGAAGTACTCACAAAGAGGTGCACGAGATGTTGGAGAAGTCGTATCCACCTTCAAAGGCAGCTCAGTTAATCTGGTCCCATTCCTCTGATTAACCCCACTGTCTGGGCTTTCCTCATCCTCAAAAGAACAGGATGATGAAGAAAGGCCCTGCATTTTCTCAGAACCACTAAAGTTCATGGTGCATTCCTTTCCCACTGCACAGTTAACAGCACCCGGCATAGCAGAAGACAGCATGGGCTTAGTGTCAGGAGATCGGTTGTTATAACCAGTATTCTCGTAATCACCAGAGTAAGAACCCGAAGTTCCTTGGTCCATGTGGGAATATAGACCCCTTCTCACCATATCACCAGAGTCATTGTCAACATCTGACACTTTATTTTTAGCGTGTGCAGGAACTGAAATAATAAGCCTCCTCCCATCAACTTCAAAAGTGATCACCTTTGAGCATGCCCCACAACGCAGAGTATGCTGACTCTTCTCAAGCGACAGAAGATTTTTTGGCAGCTGCAGCAATTCAAAGCAACTACGGCACGTTATGAAAGGAGCACCCCCGGCAATTGGCAAACAATTTCGTTGGTTAGGTTTTGTGATCACAGCTCTCTGCACACATGACCTTCCAAACCCACCCATTTCAGAAACGAGATTGCTTGGCCTCCTCGCTCGGCCCAGTGGTTCATGAGAACGGAATGGTGCATTGGAACCTCCACTATTATATCTTCCTGCACCCGATATGCCAGGATCGTCAGTATGGTAAAACATTTGATTTCTTGAATCATTCTGCAACCGCCTAGGGCAGAGAACAGCAGGTGGAACTTGTGCAGGCAGCTGCCAATGGTTGTTGTAGCAATGCAAACAAGAGCATGGAGGTTGGTTATAATGCGCACCCCGTGCATATGGAATGAAGGGATCTGAACCAATGCCCATGCAGTGGCCAGAAAGATAACCATTCATATGCCGCTGGGAGTATCGACAAGGCTGGTGAGGTGCTTTCCCAAGAACCTGAGGTGCAAACAGATCCCTACATCCCAGAACGTCGTTTTCTAAATGCACTGGAGGATGAGAGTTCGTGGAAGCACCATGGTGATTCACTTGAGTAGCATCTTCATTGCTGAAGTGTGGTCGACGATCGTCAGGTGGGAAGAGCTGAGACGAAGTTCCATTCGACGTGGCTGAGCCTTCAGCGAACCAAGGATCACGCCCATCATTGGAACTCATAAGAACCGTCTTTCTAATTCCAGGAGGAGCATTTTCCCTCTGTTCTTCTGCCACATCACAAGATCTAATAAGCTGCTCTCTCAGTTCATCAAGCTTCCGCAGAAGCTTGGCTCGATCCTGCTCCAGATGCTCAACTCTCCTAGGCCCATCAGTATTACTGGGGCGCTTAACTGGCTCGCCGTAATCAAAATCAAAATCAAAACTTCCACGATAGCTTGACGGGCCTTCACCAGGATAAGGAGAAAACCGCATCCCTTCATTCACAGCCCTCGGCGTTCTTCGATATGGCCCAGACCTATCCGTGGTCCGGCAATCTGGCATTTGCCGAGATTTCCGAAATCCAGCTGCATTCTCCTCCGGAACTTCTCTTCCCCGACTCTCATCTGCATTTATTCTGATCAATTCATCAAAATCAGAATCAATGGGAGCTTTTGAGGCGCGACGATATCTAGTTGATCGATCACAGAAGCCCTCCCCATTTTCAGTCCCGGAAGATGAACCACCCTCCACATTCGTCAATCTATCCAGTAAGACCGTCTCTTTTCCTTTAAATTCAGCCATGCGGCCCTCTTGTTTAGCCTCGGAAAGGCCACCATTCGAAACCATTCCGCCCATTTCAGAGAAGCTCTCAGAATTCTCAAGAATGCTAACAACTTCGCCTTCTAAGGAAGCCTCTGCTGCCACCGGGATTTGATTTCTCGCTGCCATTGCACGCACATTCACAGACACATAAAGAAAACAGATAAAATTTTCATTTTCAGTCTTCTGAAAAGTCATAAA
The DNA here is from genome assembly GCA_035584095.1 of Annona squamosa. Lineage (NCBI taxonomy): Eukaryota > Viridiplantae > Streptophyta > Magnoliopsida > Magnoliales > Annonaceae > Annona > Annona squamosa. The sequence continues at coordinate 94,113,287 of JAXCLR010000001.1, read as the reverse complement.
ATTCCAGAAAAAATGAAGTGGAATCAAGGAATTAAAGAAACAGAGAGCATCAATAAGCAATACGTACCCTGAAGGGTAGCATCACAGCCGCCACATCGATAGACCGGGTAATCAGGAAGCTCAGGGAGAAGCTTCTCGCACTTTGGGCAGCGAACAACTCGAACTTTGCTACCTTCCGCCATTTACCGAAAAAGAAGCTATATTTTGCAGAGGAAGAGGTGAGAGGCGAAGAAGCACCGAGGAGAGGAGAAGAAACCCTAGGAAACAGCCATTACTCTGCTACAAGGCTCCGAAAAGGCCTCAAGTAGAGTAGCCGAACGGAGGAGAAGAAGTGATTGATCAGAACAGAATACGGAAATTTGAAAAGGTATCAGAAGTTGAGGAATGAAGAACTTCCGTAGCCGACACGGCAGCTAAACCCTCCGAAATCTCATACTGATAGAGCTGCTGCGTCATTCTCCCACTGAGACAGTAAATGGAGAAGCAGAAGAGGAGGGAAGGGAAAAAAAAAACAAAAGGAAACCAGTGCTGTGGGCGGGCAGAGAAGTGGCTTTTTTTTCCAGCTGTGCGATTTCCAAAGAGAGGAGAGAGTGCGAGCAAAATGGAAACGATTTCCGAGGCGGAAGAGAAAGCCCAACTCTTGAAGAAAAAATAAAATGGAAAAAAGCAAAAGCAAAAGCAAAAGTAAAAAGCAAAAGATGTGTTTTGTAACGACTGCGGAGTACTGAGTACTGACAACGGAGCAAGAGTAGCTTTGTTTCAACTTCAACTTCCAAGCCTCCGTAGTCGTAGTGGTCTGCCTGCTGTCTCACGCCTGTCCCTACACGTGGCTTTTACCTCTAGTATTAACCGTCCACAAGATGCGACAATCCATCTACGAAGCGACAGGCATTTCCCACCCACCTCGCAATGTATTCTGAGGTAATCACCGCAACTAGGGTTTTTCTTATATTTTGGTACCTCTAACTTAGCATATTTGCTTTTTAGCACATGAGTTTCATATTTTTACTGTTTAAACTCTGTGAGTTTGCCTTATTTTCATTTTAATCTCTACTGTTAAAATCTTGCGGTTAACTGTATAAATAAGTCTGATTCATGAGCATGAATTAACTCTTATTCTTTTTTTTTGAATCGAATGAGTTAACTTATATACAGTTAACGGCAATGTTAGTTGACTCATTTATGCAGTTAATAGCATGGATTAAAATGTAAATAAGACAAACTTATAGAGTCTAAGAAATAAATACGATGAAACTCATGAGTTAAAGAGCAAATATGCTATGTTAGAGGGACCAAAATGGCAAACCCCCCAACAATAAACTGATAAAGTGGGGAAACGGTATTCCTTCAGTCCTTGAAAATATTTCAATTGCTATTAAATCAATTTTTTATTAAAATTCCTCTCATGATATAATATTTGCCCATAATTTTTTATTTACTCGCAATATTTCATAAACCCCTCTTATAATCATAACATTTTACCCTAAATTTCTTTCCTACTCATATAGTTAATATATCCATTATTTATCCTATTGAAAAAAATTATTTTACCTACTCAAAATTTTCTAACTGAGATAATTTAATCCTAATATAGCTCAATCGATAATAAAGAATCATCAATATTTGATATTTACTCACAATATTTTATAAACCCCTCTTATAATCATAACATTTTACCATAAATTTCTTTCCTACTCATGTAGTTAATACATCCATTATTTATCCTATTAAAAAAAATTATTTTACCTACTCAAAATTTTCTAACTGAGATAATTTAATCCTAATATAGCTCAATCGACAATGAAGAATCATCAATATTTGATATTAAACGATGGTCATATTCAAGTTGAATCATTTTAATCAGGAAAATTAGATAAGCAAAATCGTAACAGTTGTATTAATGGCAGTTGTATTAATGGCATTAGTACTGGATGCAATATAATAGGCGTAAAAGAAATTTGTAAAAGGTTATAAATATATTAGAAATTAAGTATGACTAATGTGGGTACAAAAGAAATTCTGACTTTTATTTTTAACTGATGGGGCTTGATCGGTTTTCAGGAACGCCATCTGCGCCCAAATAGCTTCCATTCGCATCTAAAGGAGCAACGATTCGACACAGTTTTCCGTGGCCAACTAGGCAAACTCGAAACAGAACATGATCTCTTGTGCCTGACCCTATTCGCAGCCATCGACAGCAGTCATGCATGGTTTTTTTCTGGTACAAATGAAATAAGTCGGGTGCAAATAGTCATCTTCGTTGTTTAATGAATATTTCTATTTTTATTATTCGTTGTTAGATTATTTAAACTTTTAGGGTTCGTGTGGTAAGATGTTTAAAAAGTGGAGAAAGATTTGTAAACAAAATCTGAAAAATAAGACAATTATATAATATGGTAGACCAATTAATGACTAGGAGCAAATATAATAAAAGATGGAATAGATATGATTTTTACATAAAATATATATAGTAATGGTATTAAAAAGAAGCGAAAATGATTGGTACCTACATATAATAGGAAAAAGGTAGAATTGCTTGGATTAATTTTTTTATTTTTCACAGAAGTATTTGGAAAATGATAAAATTTTTGAATAAAAAATTTTGAAACAAGAGAAGATGATTTTATAAAAGAGAGGGATGATGAGTAATAAAGAAAAATACAATTAATTATAGATAGTTGTGTTGTATGATTAATTGTGTAAAAATAATTAACAACAAAATAGTTATGTGAGAAAATATGAATAGACCGTTAAAAAATAAAGTAATGGTAGATAGTGACGCCTTAGATTAAAAAATAAAGTAATGGTAGATAGTGTAACAAACACACTCTATAACTTTAGAACATAACTTTTTTAATTAGTATGAATGTATTTGGATAAACATAAAATTTTTTAAATTAAAATTTTTCACTCTTCATAATTATCTTATTTTTAATTTTTTCACATAATTCCATATAACTATTTTATTTTTTCAATCATCCCACTCTTCATTATTATTTTTATCTCATCACATTACTTTATACCGTTTCAAATACTTTTACTCGTAAACTTTTATTACTTTCGAAACATATCGTTTTTGTCTTGGGTACATACTCCTAATGGGTTTTCTTGCGATCTACAGTAGAAAAGATGATGCGAGGGGTTGAAGCACTTGGGAGAGGTTGGTGGGCGACTGACCGACCCAGTCATGGCTGCCGCTCGGTTGGAAGGTGGGCCATACGACGGCAAGCGAAAGAGCAAGAGAGTCACGTGAGTAGAGATCCGACGCGGGCGAACAGCGCATGATTTCACACGGAATTAGAGGCGGATTATCTTCTGTGATGAGTGTAATGCTGTTCAGGATAGAATTTCCGAGTGGATTACCGCTGTCGATGGATGATATTCCATTCTCGACTAATTTTTACAAAGTTCTAATATGAATATATATATATACATATATATTACATTTCGGATGAATGTAGAGTCAGTAGACTAGCTAGACTGCTAATGGACACTTATTGAGGGTTTAGATTTAAAGCCAATTTCAGAATGCTGCAGAGAACAGATGCATCCGGATGTATGGTAACAAAGAAGAAGAAAGCAGTGTGGCGCACCAAAATAATAATAATAATATCGCAAATCAAACACCCAACGCATGCAACTCGCATGATGAATATTTGTGTACTTTCAATCACGGAGATTTCTGCGTCTGTATTGGCCTTGGAAAAAAAACGGTCGCCCCTGACCCGTGTTTGGTGGAAACTGACACATTCAATGCCTCAGCAACCACTCTCCAGTCTCCACCTGACTACTGACGAGGTTTGCCACTTCTGTACACCATCCGGACCGTTGGTTCCAGGCTGCCCAAGCGACACGTCAGTCAGTGGAGCTGTTGTATACAGCTTCTCAATGCTACTGCCATTGCTATTGGTCTTCGGTTCCCCGCTGATCGATGGTCCAATTTTAAGCAACTGCTGCAGTAGTGCTGTAATGCGTGCGAGTGAGAGTACGCATCGCATGGACTATGCGTCATTCCGATTCATACACGAGTCGCTGGGGCGCCTCTGCGACTCTGATTTCCTCACATAAATAAAGCCTGGTTTCGGCGGTTCTGGAAAGTAAAAAAAGGGGCGGGCATTGATTCTCTGCTATACGGCGGGCCCCACAGTGGGCCATGAACCAACTGAACCTAAACCCACTTTGAGGCGAACGCGGACTTTTAAGACCGCTCGCTCTCACGTGGACCGCTCCTCCTCCCAGATAAGGCAATTTTTAAAAATCCAACAAATAAAAAATGATCTTTTTTTTCTTTTTTTTTTTTTGTGTGTGTGTGTGTGCTGCGGCGAAAGATTCAGACAGTTAGTGTCTTTTTTTCATATTAAAATCACTGTACGACAATTTTTTTTGGTTTGACGTGAAGTATAAGACAAAATTAATATATCGAATATGTGCATGATCAGTTGTAATTAACATAAGAATATATTTATTTACCGTTAATGCATCAAATCAAAGTTTTTCTTCATAAATATGTTCTCCTAATTGTATTTAGTCTTTATATCAAGTTTTGCATTTTTACAATACTTTTACATTTTTATTTTTTATTTTTTAAAAAAAGGGCATCTAATTCATTTTTCACCCCTTAAATATCTTAATTTTTAAAAATAAAAAATAAATATGCAAAAGTATTATAAAATGAAAAAATGTTATATATAGATTGAATGGGCACGCTTCTTAAATAAAAGCATTTCTTTGTAACCTTATTCTATTTTTAAGATTTAAATGTTTGATGAAAAATTTAATCCATTAATGACATCTAACATCATTCTTTAAGTTAGGTAACCAAATTTCATCAAAATTCAATATGTATATAAGTTATATTTGCTCAAAAATAAGTACATTCATGTGTAAATTAGGAAAAATACTTAGATTCATTCACGTATGTATTAAAATATAGTAATATTTTATAAATCATTTATTCACATATTTATGATATTTTAGATAGTTTAGATGTTGAAAATACTACTTAAAAATTACCATTTAATATTAAATTATTTTATTATATTGATTTTACATGTTTATAGATGGAGCCTATATACAGTAATACAAAATAAATAAAAGGATTTTCGTGATGATATAAATTATGCTAAATACAATGGATGAAATGAATTTTTCATAAATTATCTAGATATTAAAAATGAAAGGGATTTCCAAGAAGCGCTCTCGTAGATTAAATGCACTTACAAAAACACGTTTACGAACCAAACTTCAAAAAAATGAAAAATACAACTATTTATAAAAATAAATTGATATTATATTTGGCCTAAAATACATTTTGATATATCTAATCAGACTCCCAAATCAAATCCATACATTATTTTTAAAACAAAAAAAAGGATAAATGGAACTACTATCAATTTTAAAATAAATATTTTAATGAATTTAATTCTTTAGAACCCATATTAATTATTAATTTTTATGTGATATAATTAAATTTTAATTTGAATGAAATTAAGGGTTCTGATGTTAAAAATAAATTAGATGTGATAAACTTTTTAAAGTCCTTCACTTATCGTAAAGAGCATGTTGGCTCTAGGTGCTACTTAGATAGTGCACTCATGGGTTAATTGATTGAATACCCTAAAATATATAATATAGAATTCTATTTTCCTACTAGTATAATAAAGTATTTAATTCAAAAGAAAAATATCTGAATTAATTAAAGTATGGTAAGTTTTAAGGTATAAACATATAGAATTGGCTTTAATTACTATATATTAATATATTTTTATAAACATATATTAAAATTTAAAGATCTAACGTACAACTTTAAAAAATATAAAAACTTACTTATTTTATCTACTATTTATACATTCAATAAATTCATTTTGAAACTAAATGGATATCATGTTGATTATGGATTTATAATAAAATTATAATTTTCATAAATATTGTTTTAAATAACTAATCGGAATCAAAATTGAGACTAATCCAGCCTTTAATGAATAAGTTAAGATTTTTTCGAACAAAAACTTTTCATTTTCTATAATTACCTTTTTAAACCATTTTTTACATCTTTATGAGACAACTACTTTATTTTTCGATTATTTTTACCTACCTATTTATACAACTAAATCATCTATTTTAATTTTATCCTTTTTATTCATAGACATTACTCCTGTCATATCTATCTACGGGTGTTAATGGTCATGGTCAACCGTTAACCTGCTTGTTCAACCCGTTAATAAATGGGTTTTGGTTGGAATTTTTGAATAAATGAGTTATGATCCGCCAACTCGTTCAACCATTTAATTAAATAAATGGATTAGGGTTGAGGCTTCGCAACCCGTCAACCCGTTCAACCCGTTTATTTAACTCGTTCAACCCGTATAACTTATT
>JAXCLR010000001.1:94078722-94096907 GCA_035584095.1 Annona squamosa | reverse complement strand
GCCAGCCGATGCATGCTGCAATTTTGTTGTTGACGAAGATGGTTGTCAGCAATTGGGCTTGCTGGAATTTTCTAGCCGTTTTGAGTTTTCTATTAGCTTCGAATAGGAACAGAATAGATCCCCGCTGATTTCTATGCTGCGGATTTGGACTTCAATGGCAGCAGGTTCTCCCGATTGGAGCAGATGGGCGAAGATGAAGGGGTTTATATGACCCGAGTCCCTGGCCGAGGGAGGAGGGAGCCGATGATGAAGGGCGTCGAAGGAGGAGGGAGCGGCAGGCGTGACGGGCAAGGGCGTCGAGGGCGGCGGGCATGCGGGCGCGGCGAGGGCGCTGCGTGCGGCTGTGCCGGCATTTGCGAAGGGGACGACTGGACATGGCTGCGCCGCGAGGCCGCGAGAGGGGCCGCGGGATGAAGCTGTCTTTTTTTTTTAAGTTTATATTAGGGTTAGCTGTAGCAATGAGGCCAGCCGACCGGTCGAATCCGATCCGACCGGGTATCCCGGTTCGACCGCCGGTTCGCCGGTTCGGACGGTTTTTTAGAATCAAACCGAACCAGGTTAAACCGAACCGGAAACTGGATCGGTTCCCGGTCGAACCGGTCCGACCGGCCGGTCCGGTCCGGTTCTGATAACACTGATTCATAGAGGTGTGGGGGCTAGAATGCTGACATTGCATCTCCTCATTAGTTGATAGCGTGGGTCAAGGCACGTGTAACAAGTATTCTTGTGCTTTGTTAAGCTATTACGAATGTTCGCTAGGTAATCCGCTGCTCTCCCGTTACTTCGTCTTCAAGCAATGAGCTGGACGGTGGAGATTGTCGCTGGGAAGTGTTGCAGCTGATGGGCTTCATGGTGCGTCTTTGTTGCGACTGTGAATGGTGGTGGGCTGCTTGAATGGAGGTTGTCAGTTGGAAGATTGGAACTGTGTTGCTTCAGTTGGGTCTTAGTAGCTGCCAAAAATGCATCAAATGCAGGGGCGATTGAGGGCCATTTATACTTCGTTGCAGGTTGGGGAGGATGCCTCTGCCGGGAGCAAGAAGGAGATGCTGCCAAAAGTTGGGTCTTTGGTGGTGTCGTGGATGTTGTGAAGGGCTCCGATCGGCCGCCCGAAGGTTGCTGGTGGAGATCGCAGAGGCAGCCATGGGAGGAGCTTTGATTTGGGAAGATGAATTCGGTTATGGTGCTCCAGCAGTTTGCATAGATCTGTACACATGCAACCGTGTGCGAATGATCTCAGCCGTTGAACATTCTCATGTAATAACTATTCAATAAATTTACCGTGGTCCCACAAGTGTAAATATGTCCTAATGATGCACATTTAATTGCAAATTAATCCAAACTATGCATATAATTTCAAATCACACCATTTTATATAGTGGGCCCAACTTTAATTAATAGGACTAAAAATGGCTAAAAAATGGGGTGTCTACATGCTTATACATATTTTTGATTATTTATACGTACTTCTGGAGGGCTCATCTGTGACTGTGAGTGGTGTGAGAGCTCACTCACTCACAGGGGGCAAGCATGCATGGGGGATAAAATGGCCCAAGTCAATTTGGGTACAATGCTTGCACCTTGTCTTTTTTCCATTCGCTTTACTCGGCTGATCATTTCAAAACTTCTCGACTTGTAGTAATGGCTCGCCCTATCTATCTATTGAAATTTGACAAGTTGCCAAAAAAAGGGTTGGCAGAACTAGAGCAAATAGCCAAATCTATACACTCCTTGCTGCGGCATCGTAACGCAACACCAGTGTTAAGCTTTTCGAAAACATCATAAGTTTCAGTACTGGCCTACTGGGTTAGCTCATCCATGCGTGTACGTACCAATATTAGATGTACGGAGACAACATCACAATATATAAAATTCGTTGGCCCATTCATCAATCGGCTGAAATGCATTCATCCCTACAAAACGCAGCAGCCTCTAGAGTAGAAACCGTATGTATGCATATGAAAGAGTACAATCAAGAGAAATCGGGTAGAAAAACAAAAAAGCCAGCCAGCTTTAATTTATTCAATCAAATGCAGTGCTGAAGTAAGTGTTAACCACATTACTAGAAAGAATGTGCAGCACAACAGCGTTGGAAGAAATGACACAACGAGGAGTCTTGAACTGATTGGCTGCAGCCCCTATGCCAAGATAATGCTCCATCACCTTACGAAATGTTCCTTCACGGACGACGCGCAGCTCCAGAGCTCCAATCGCCTTTACCTTTCTCGCACTAATGTATCCAGCATCATTGAAAGCTCCGTCTAAACAAGCACAGCACCCCTTGAGCGCGTCTTCGCTCGCCTGCCCACTCAGCTCCAAGAACACGGCATAGTGACCGGGTTCCGTGGATGTGTCCACATAGCTGGAGAAGTCGATCACCTCCACCTTTTCCTCCGCCAATACCTTCCTTGCGGCCTCTACAGCCAGCTGCAGGTCTTTCTCTGTGTTCTTGTCGATGTTGATTGTTAAGATTAGACCTCTACGGCAGACGAACTGAAGCTCGGGAGTGGAATTGTGGAAGCCCATCACCTTGACCACGTCTCCCAGTCTGTACCTGTATAGACCTGCATCCAGAGACAGAGAGAGAGAGAAATAAACAAACATCTTTTACTAACAACCCCCGGCCCCGCATTAGTTGTGTTGGGCAAGTTTACCTTCTGGTGCCCATTCGGTAAAGTAAATTTTGGTGAGGTTGTGAGAAGGTGTTGAAGGTAGACAATATATGTATATATTAAAAGTTGTGTGAATGATGTGGTATAAAATGATAAGGTAAATTTAAATAGTATAGTTGAAAGAAAAAATTAATTGAAGCGGAAGAGTAAATTTGAAAAAAAAAAAAGTTTGTTGGATATTTAAAATATCAAATTATGGATGTTTTTGGAAAATAATAAAACTTTTGAATGAAAAGATTTTAATAAAAAAAAAATTGTAATGGAAGAACATAATATGTAATGAGAAGGGGTAAAGAAAATAAAGTTAAAATAGATAATTTAATTATATGAGTAATTGTATAGAAATGATTAAAAAATAAAAGTAGTTATGTAAATGAAAATAAATAATTAATAAATAAGACAATTATATAGAGTGAAAATTTTTAAATTTTAAATGTTTTTATAGCCATTATGCCTGGTTTATAAACAAACGTGTGGGAGCTAAAAAAGAAAACTAGGAGAAGAGTGTTACCAAACAAGCTTTTCTTATTTTTTGTTTTTTGTTTTTTTGAAAAGACCAAACAAGCCTCTTACATGCAAAGTCTATGCATCTTTTTTTATTATTATTCATATTTATACGTTAACTATCGAATATTATAAATCATTACATGCAAAGTCTTCACAATATGAAAAAACAAGATAACACTCCACCACTTGGAAGGAAGTTAATACTCGAAGAATAGAAAGACAAAAATCAAACTAGGACCAGGAGGCCAATAAGCCCTGCGACATCAGCGCTGGAAGCATAGCCTAATCAAACTTGCCGGTTGTCTAGTTTTCATAACGAAACTTTGAATTGGCATGGGTAGGTCTTCCATCCTAGCCTACCAAAAAGAGAGCACTGACGGCCGTACTATCTACTGAACAAGAAATTTGCATGGGTCGGTGTTCCATGCCAGAGCGATGCGTAGAAATGAATGCGCATTTCCAAGCTGCGGTTGAGCAACTAGCAGATTGGTGAAATGAAAGTGTTGAACAAAGTTCCACATGGAAACAAAGAGCAAATATGTCACTAAGTAATGATTACATGTGAAATAAATACAAATAAGACAATAGGCCTTTTGAATGATTAAAAATATAGGTTATAGTATTTTTTTTATTTTAAAAAAGTAATTTTTTGAAGATTAGATTAGAATTTTTTTTCCTTTTATTCTCATTACAATACCCTCCTAGTAAAGACGAGCATATTTGCTCCATGAAGAAAAGAGTGCCACACTTAGCTAGGTAGAACAGGTATTATTCAAATATTCATTTCCAACTTTGAAGAGCTGAAAATGGCTCTCATCAAAGCGAAAAAGGTGAAAATGGTTCACCTGATTCGCTCTTCCGTTTGTGGCCGTTGACTTCGACGGGGAAAATAGCCCTGGACTGGTACAGGCAAACACCGTATCAAGCTTTCGGCTTTCGATGTTATCATTTGGACATCCCCCCACTCGGAAGCAGTGCGTGAACTGTGAGCGGATGATTACTTTCTCCATGAAGAAGCTAGGTAATTAGGGTCAACTTACTAGCGGGTCCGTACGACCTGATCTGGTTTTAAAATTAAGTTTGAATTTAAAATTTAAAATTTTTTCAAATTAGAATCTGTTTTAGCTCGACTCAAGAAAAGCCGAAACCAATGATAGGTTTGCATTAATTTAGTACCAAAATCCAACCTAATTCAAACTCGATATTCTCCTTAAGTTATTAAAATAATTATATTTATTTATACATTAAATATTTTAATTACAATTGTGATAAAAGTTATTTTATATAATCATAATCTAATTAAACTATAAAATGTTTATTCTAAAACTTAAATGTTATATATATTTGTACATAAAAACTGAATATATTACATGTAAATTAATTTTATTTGCAAATAATTATAAATATACCTAACTTTTTAAATTTATTACATATATACTAATTAACTATGATAGTAATTTCATGAAATTTCATTTATTTTTCTTATCTTAATTTTTTCATAACTTTAATTTGATTGTTATGTGTAAATTTATTGTGTTCATTGAATTTAAAATTATTTTTTAATTAGAATATTAACTTTCATCAAAATTAAAAATATTATAGATCATATAAATATATTCGCATGTAAATTATTTACGTGCTAATATAATAATATTTAAAAAATTTGTTATTTCTATTGGTAATTTTAATTTTTATTGGTTTAAGAATAACTTAAATTTTAAAACCAAAATCAACAACAAGCCGGCCTAAACTTAACGAGAACTCAGATTCTAATATTAAGATTAAAATTTGAGCTCGCACAGACACGGTAGACTTAGACCCAAACCGGGCAGAACCAACTGAGTCGCACCCAGCGAGGTTACTATAGGCGGCAATCCGATGTGGATGCATTGAAGTGTGCAACGCTTTGCAACTTTGCTGGAACAAAGGACAGGACAGCCACCTTCCCTTGTCGCTATCGCACTAAAATAATAACCTAAATTTCCAGCATGAATTTCAAAGTCCACATGGTTGGGTTGGACAGCACGAACAAATATTCATTATTATTGCGTCTTGTCGTCCAAACCAATGTTGACCAAACAAAGTACTGTATTTTGGGGCTTCACTAATCTGTGCGTGTGTCTATGTGAGTGCGGGCGTGCCTGCATAGGCTTGTGAGTGTGCATTGGCCATTGGTGCGAGGATAACCCTTTGGATGATATAATATTCTCGAGCCCTCCTCGTGCCTGGCCGCCTATCCATCCTCCCGATGCCTTCTTGGTTAAAAATAAAACAAAACAACAAAACCAATCTCATCCCCACAGGCTCCGTCAAAGGGTCAAGCCACATGAATCCATGGCTGATGATGGTGGGTTTTGTGGACGCATTGCACCTAATCCTCGTTTCATTTCCTTGTGCTTTTCAGTCTACCACGCGTTTTACTGGCCAACTCTGGAGAAGATGATGTAACTCGTTTTGTTTAGTTATAAACAACATGGCGGATCTGTCCACTTGCCAAATGGATGCCAACACATGCTATATATGTCGGCCGAAAGCATTTCCTATCCAAGAGTAGCTTCAGTGCGTGCGTTTGTATGAACGACCACCAGCAGCAGCAGCAGTTATGCTAGCACTATTTTGCCTCCTAAATTGAGAAGTTCATCGACATTGAGAAAAGGGTAGGTTTGGGTTAGAACTTTTTCCCGTTAATCAACTCGTAGTCAGATATACAAGTTGTTTATATGAGTCAAATTGGTAGTTATTTACTGATATCATTTGTAACCATTTCCTCCGTCGAAGAGAGAGAACGTAGCACTTCTAGAGACAAGAGGCCGGTCTCTAGCAAATCCTACAGGCAATTCCTCTCTGCATTTAATCCTTATACCGGCCTCAGTTGACTTTTAAAAAAGGGACAAGCCACGCTATTGATCACCAAAGTAGCCAAGTAGGCTGCTCATGTTCTTCTCCCACCTGTGAAATTTTTTGTGGGATGGGGAGGAATCCCTGAAGTTGCTTCATCCAACTAACAACTTGGATGCCGTTTACACATCCCCAGAGCTCACAATGGTACATATATAAGACAAGTAGTTCTATCCTACACCAGTTGTTGCCCTCCAAATGGCCTACTAGACAATGAGATTCTTGCGGCACCGTCAGTCGGCTATTGTGTAAAACAACTTGCTCCAAATTTTCCGTGCCAAGGATTTTTCGTATGAATCCTGAGCGACAATAAAAAAATTAAAAAAAAAAAAAAAATTTCCACCTGAACGAACATAGGAAATAAGAAAAGTTCCACGGAGGAAATTTCCACCGATTTCGTGGGAACCGTGAGTCCAATTGAACAAACGGAAAGGGGAGTACACTTTCCCCAAGGTGCCAAACATTTTTCTAGTCCAATGATTTGAAAATTGTGCTTGTGAGTAACGTGGGAACTAAGATAATGGTTCAAACCTGCTGCCTTCCATTGTTCCAATGATAGTGTCAGCAGCATGAAAGGCTAGCTAATGCTAGCAGAAAAGTGATGGCTGAACTTGTCTAACCATATAAGAAAGAAGAGTATTTCAGAATTTTATGATGGTACTAATCCATTATGGGCGATGATATGCAGTCGATATTACCACATTTCAAGATACTTTGAAAGAATTAAGTAATGAAAATTATATGAGGAGAAAAAGACTTACCAGCAAAAGTGGTCATTACAATTTCATACTCTTCCCCTACTGCCACATTTGTCAATCCAATCGGCTCTGATTCCGTATAATCGAGCGTAGAAACAGACTTTTCCAGCGTCCTTTTCTCAATTTTGCCGCGTAAAGGGATAAATTCAAAGTAGGCAATGTCTGGAAGCACCACGAAGGTCACCAACTCAGGGGGCAACCTTGGTTTGATATTCACACCAATCCATCCTTCAGAGGAACCATAATCGGCGCTCATCAGTGGAAGTCCACCAGCATAATGCCTTAGCTTTGCAAGGTATGGCTCCATGGATCCGGTCATAATACCTAACACATACTTTGCGTTAGGCCAAAGCTCTGGAATTACACCATACCAATTACTCGATTCTGAGCACTTCTTCCAAATTGCATCAGCTAGCTCAGGATTTGGTTTAAGGAGTTTTGAAACAGCATCCCTAACCAATGGAAGGGTGACTCTGCTGCTGACAACTCCATCTCTTATATCACCGCACAGCTCTTCCCAGATTCGCTCGAACGTGCGAAAGGCATGGATAATGCTGAATGCAAAAGTCGAAGACACAACCTGCACTTCCTCCCTCAAGATGAGTCCGCATAAGAAGTGGCAATATAAAGTTTGTTGGAAGTCAGAACACAGGATGACTTCATCAGGACTGCAACATTGGGAGAGGATGTCTTTCATGGTGCTCTTGAACTGAGAGCTGCGGTATATGTTTGTGGTGGCTGTAGTAGCTACAAGACCGCCTGTTGTTTTGATCTGTTTGCTGCTGTAGATGAATTGCAGGGCTTTCCCGTTCCCAACCGAGAATTCTCTGCATCAAAATTCAGCACTAAAAAAAAAATGTTTTGAAACTGAAACATAAAACAAAGGTTTCTTTGCCGTTAAAAACTAGAGCAAAAGCGATAATTTTCAATAACCGGAGTGAAAAGACCACCTGATAAATAGGCACAGTCAATATTCCAGCGATCAGAGGCAGATTTTTATTTTTATTTTTATTTTTACCTGTTTCTGAAAGCGAAGGATGTACGATATATCTGCATTGTAGATTGTACCAATTCTTCATTGAAGGGGACTAACTTGCGCGAACCTCGCGTGGTACCAGAGCTGCAAAACAACTAACGTTTCTCCTCAATTTCACAATCTCTAGATTAAGCTGTTAATATGCAAAGACTAGAGCAGAACGAAGCTGTAAAACAATAGCTACCTTAATGACAAGGCTGTTATGGGTTTGCCTGTGAGTATGGGAGATAATTCACCGTCTGCAATTCTCTGAATATATGGATCGAAATCCTCGTGAGTTGCCAGTGGGACGCATGATTTGAAGCTCTCAATATCAGTTCGTCCATTGAGACCTAATTTCTGCAAGTACTCAGCCGACGCATTTTCTTTAAGAATCCTTCCAAGAGTCTCTATCTGAACTCTCCCTGCATCCTTAGTCATTGCTTCAAATTCGTCAATCACTCTCTCATGATTGGATGCCTCCGTCTTCTCCAACATCTTCGAATGCTACCTCGCACCACAGCTGATACAATCAAAGACAAACTCGGACAAACGAGACGGCAAAAATATTGTTCGAACAAGCCTAAGCCTATTTCACGAAGACCTGGTCATACGTAGAAAAATAAATGGCTTACGTGAAAGTAGAAAAGGTTAGGCAAAACCGGCGTATAGGCATCAAAGACTCTACAAGACGTGAGAAAACAAGATAGAATCGCACATATCCGTGAAACACAGTGCTGAACAGGAACGTTTTCAATGCCAGCGCAGAGACAAAAGAAGCCAGACAGAAAAATATCACACAATTCAATAAATGATATAGTATTCGACAGGCAAACATATTTAATAATATCATGTAAGGGGGAATTTTAGAGAAGTTAATAAACAGTACTTGGAATCTCCCGTCACTTGCCGCAAAACTCGACCGCATGTTACCACATCCCAATAGATAATTAGGGTTCGTCTTGGAGTAACTAGGCTTTGAGATGCAGGTCAAGATCGCCTTAACATTATTTTATTTTCAAATTGCAACCAATATTAACCACAACTTTGTTTGTTAAACTCCTACACAATCCCATGATTAAAATGATCTAAAAATCGAGTTCTAGTTTTTCCGACTAAAAACTGCGGTTGATGATATGGATGTTGACGGACCCTAGAGGAAAGTAAAGAAGAAACGGTGAGGTAAACCGATGCTTGGAGTTGCTGTGCCAAAACCGAATAGCGATGTTTCCATGTGGGACTTCTACACGGGGGCCTTTGGGATGTGAAAGGCCACATGCCGGCCCTGGAAGTATTCAGCACGGATTTTGACGCTTTGGAAGCAAAAGAAGAATTCGGCACCAAGAGAGAGTTCAACTAAACATGGATACGATCGTCAAATTTCCACATTCGTGCATAGCAATAATAATAACAATGACATTATTATTACTATTATTACATGAATCAGAGTTCATGTTAATCAGAGATTCATATTAAAATGAACAGACCATTTTAATTAATCTTGGCCAAAAAGAAAAAAGAAGCGGGAAAAAAAATGCCAAACGGTATGTAAATCAAAGCAACAGGAGAAAGAACCAATGCTATTTATCATGTCGATAAATTTCCATGTCACATTGAAAATAAAATTCTTTATTTTAGCGATTCGCTCTTCGATCTCGGCAGCAGGGAGAAATCAACGAAATAAAAAAGCAAGAAAGTGGAATTAGTTGAATCAATAGAGCAGGAGAAGCTACAGATTAAGCATTGCAAACCTTCAGCAGAATTCAAACAGGAAAATAACAACACGAGCCTTCTTTATCAGTTTATTGCATTGTATATGGTTTACATGCCGTCTTCAAATTCCTTTAAATAGCTTCCAAATTCGTGTGATCCTCTCTTGTCTATATGATTGTGTCATCTGGTCACACTCACCGAAAAAAGAAGATTTTGCAGGTCCGCCTTTTTGCTAAACTCGAATTTTCCTTAATTTGCTTTCGCAGATAGAAAAAGTATTTTCAAATTTGACCGCTCGAAATTCGCAGTGTTATTAAACAAAACAGGAATCAAACTCCAAAGGAAGAGACAGAAAAAAATAATAATACTAATAAAATAGGAATAAGCTCAAGAAGAAAGAGAAGACAAAAGCGAAAAATAGAACTGTGTAGAAAAATGAGAGAAATCAATAATTACAGTATAAAAACAGAAATGGAAGTGGTAGCGCTTTCTTACATGGAAAGACTGTATCTAGGACGAAGAAGAAAACGGTAAGCTTGTTTTGGAAAGGAGCGATGAAAGAGTAACTGCGGTGGCGAGATCTTTCAGTTTGTCTGTGAGGTTGGATTTGGAATTCCTCGAGATTTAAGGGATTCGACCTTGCTAAGTCTGCCAGCCGCTCTGCTCTATGAGGACAAGCAAAGCCAAGACAGGCGCCTAACATATGTCTGGCCCGGAACTAGAATCGTAGGATTGGGCTGAACGGCTTGAGATTGAGCAAAAGGGACGAACGAAACCGATTTCAATTTTTTTCAAAAAAAAAAATAATAATAAATAAATAAAATTTGTTTCTTGTCTTTTCTCTCCTTCCATTCATTCATTCACTGGGCGAAGGGATTTGGCATCCGCTGCAGAGTCCAAACAGGCATTTATGTAGCAACAAGCCCGGCGTGGTAACTGAAATGACGTCGCCTTTTCTTCCTAATGCACCTACAATACGCCTGAATAACGAGAATGCCACGCTGCCACCGGCATTTGACCGAAACCCACACGTGTAAATTCGCGAATAACCACTGGGCCCCAGTTTCAACGGTGCTACTTCTAGTAATGAATAAGCAGACCGTGTCTCCGGAAAAAAATTTTGGACGATGGAAGGCTGATGTTTTATCATTTTTGGTCTAGTAGGACTCGCTCACCTTTCTTCCTCCGTTCAGCCACCATCCAAACGTCAATAACCAAGGGTGTATTCCTCACGCCTTTATATTTTTAGCCATCACCCAGGTTTTGAAAAAAAAAAAAAAAAAAAAAAAAATTGAACGAAGAAGAAAATTGAATTTTTTTTTATTTTTATTTTTGCTGAAAGAAAATTAAAAATTGGATATAACTTTGATGGTGGAAACTGGTGGCTGCAAATACCGTTATGCTTCCATGCAACCTGTTACCCTGATGACATAAAGGTGATTTTGCGTAGCCTCTTGTATTTTTAAGATGTTAATGGTTGATTCAAATTTTAATTTTTTATCGTATCTAATATTATTTGTTTAGTTTGGAGATCAATTTTAATCAAAATTAAATATGCACATGTGCCACGTTTGCTTAAAAGCAGAAATAATTATATAAGAATGAAGGAGTTACAATATATGTATTATTACAATATAATAATATGTTGTACAATTATTTATCTACATAGTAGTAATGTTTTAGATGATTTCAAATATTGCAAATATTAATTAAAATTATTTTTAGTATTAAAATATTTTATTACATTAATTTTACATATTTATAGATGAAACTTGTAGACAATAATATAAATATTACTAAATATAATAAACAGAGTAAATTTTCTATGACTATTAATATTAAAAATGAAGGAGTTAGGTGCAAAAAAAATCTTGTTTTAAAGATACGTAGCCTCTAAAAATAAATAGCAATGACCAGCATTTAATGCAAAAGATAGTCTTTCCTTTATGAGCTCCATAATCCTTTTATTAGCATAACTCCCAGCTAGAATTTAGCAGGATGCGAATCCTCTCTCTGTAGCGCTCGGCTAATTAAAAATGCGGACGAACAGATTCTTTTGAGATTACCCAGCCAAAAGAACGTGTTTCAAATGGGCCGGTGCAACTATGTACGCTGGGATTATTTTCCCAGTTGAAATATCATCTAATTTGTTGGAGTAATATTCATTAATTAACTGGATAATTTAGTGGATAATTTAGTAAACGAACACAGTCTGTTCAATTTTGTTAGTTTTCAAATGAAATAACGGGCTGCGGGCCGGCCCTGGCCTGAATGCCTTGGTTTTATGATTTTAGAGAAATAAATCAATTCAAAGAGATTGTGATGAGCTAAAGAGGGATTTGTACGGAGCATAAGAGGCGATCCACGGCCCATTTAGGATTTGTAGATAAGTTCACACGAGCCACCGCCAGCTCGAGATGCGCGCACCTGAAGGAAGAACATCCATTCGATACAATACATTCATTTCCAGCCGAGACAATGCATGCACAGATGCACTTGACTGGAGGAATAAAGCATGGAAGCCCGTTCGGTGCATGTACTGAAGGATAGATGATGCCCATTTGGTGTTTAAACTTTTCAGAATCTGTTTCTCTGTTTATGCAATTCACTGTGTGTATATTTTTGCATATGCTATTGCTAGAACGAAGAATCGATTGCTTTCTGCAATACTGTTCTTACTGAATAGAATTAAAACTAATTAGGATGATTGATTGAGTTGTAAAAAGAAAATAAAAAAAAAAAAACTTATAAAGTACATTTTCAGTTAGAACAATAATAAAAAATAAAATAAACTCACTCGTACTTCCTTTCCAGTGTCATAGCCGAAACGGTAGGAGAAACGATATTTACGGGCCTCAATTCGGCAGGGATCACTAGAGCTGTCAAAGTCCCAGGAATTAATTATTTGCGTTCCAGGGATCACTGGCGAACAATTAATCCATAAGCCTTGGAAGGAGTAATGCCAAATTATTGGAAAACTGGCGAAGTTTCTGTGGAGTCTTAGCTCTCCACTATGGGCTTCGCACTTTCCTATCCTCACTCGACTAGAGCTTAAGGCATACTGATTCCATGAGGTCACCACTGGACTAGCACATGGGACTTGCTGTTTTTATTTTAAAAAAATTAAAAACCGTTTTTAGATATTTCTAAAAATCCTGAAAAAATTTATGAATACTCATCTAAGTGAAGCCCACAACTGTATACAAATATTTTTAAAAACATATGTGGGAACTGACTCTAATAACTGCCCGAAGCTATAATCTATCGAGATTTTTTCTCATGTTCATAAAACATGTATGAAAGAGATTTTTTTTTTTTTATTTCATCACTTAATTTTGAACTCCTCATTTAATTCTATATATTTTCAAAATTAACCAATTTCTGACAAACCTTTTCATTTATTCACATTTGTGTTAGCAACATTAATAATTTAAGACCTTCCATTAAAAAAAAAATTTAGGAGCTATTCCCTACGGGAAATATTTCTATGATACCAATGGCATCCCATTTAAGCCCACCTTAGAGGTTAAATAAAAATTCGATCCACCTATTGCATTTCAAATTATTTTTTAATTAGAAAATCAAATTTTACCCATATCAAATATTTTAAGCGTAACCTTTCTAGCATTAATTCCTCAAAGATGCATGTGTTAAGAAGATGGAACCATCCAACTAGCCATATGTGGCAGCCATAACCTGCCTAGTTTCAGTACCTCAAAGATGCATGCAGTTAAGAAGATGGAACCATGCAACTAGCCTTATGTAGCAACTTGTAATCATTCATTAAATTCATGTTATCCTTATGCACATATAAGATAGATCTTTCTTAGTCACTTTTTTGGTGGGGTGGGTTGCCCCGGTGGTAACACCTGTGACACAATTGCCACTGAATGGGTATCCGATTCCTCACCTTAGTGCGGAGATATTTTTACAAAATCTCTCCTCGTGTGAGGGCCTTTGTAATTTCCCTATAGTTATGATGTATTTACAGATTCTCCTCTATTCTATAGGTATTTATAGAAAAAAAAAATTCCATAATGTGAGGAACGTGAATGTACTTCATTGTAATATTAATTGTGATGGGGTATAAATATCAATAAAAAAAGACAAATTCTTCTTCTATGTACACTCGATACTAACATGTTGGAGGTCTTGGCGATCATTTATTAAGAAAGCCCCATCCTGTTTTGCTGAGAGGCCGCAAAAGACGTATCTTTTTCATCAGATGAACTTTTCCACACAAGATAAGACAAACCATCGCGCAATGCAATTGTGGTCCGCTGCATGAGCTATTTGGCTAACATTGATATCCAGCCACATGTGCAATCAAACTGGGCTCATGCATTTAGAAATACTTGGAACAAGAACTTGGCTTTAGACTTCTTTCCTTTCACCGCTGGCATTGAGCTCGGATGAAAGTGAAGGTATTATTTCCTGAGAAGGGTTGTAAAGCTTTTGGTATTTCAATAACATCTTTCTTTTGGTAGCTTTCATAAAGAAAAATGATTAGATGTTACTTTGTAAAGTTCTTTGCCAAAGCCACATTTTTTCATGATATCTTTCCTCATGAAGAATATGGTCTGTAACCCCTTTCTCCCAAAAATTGAAGGCCAAAACTTATCAATGCTTGATGAAGAAGAACTCCAACCCCTCCAAGTAGAAACCTCTTCCATCTGCAACATCAGCACCGGCAGTAATTAAATAAAAAGAAAATGAATAACTTTGAGAATCAAACAAATCTAAACAACAAGTATGACTAAAAATATGACACGTAAATCATAAATGATTGGTATTCACAGACAAATCCTCTGAAGCATCGTTCCCATCTAGTTATTTATAAATTGCTGTGAAAAGAGAGGGGAAGGTCAAACATGTACAACATGTGAGCGCTTACTGTAATCTCTTGCAACAACGTCAATATTCAAGTGCCTGTTATAATTTTTCCAGACATTTGCTCAATGACTTAGGACCCCATATGGGTAGCTCGTCATGAAATTTTTGTAAATTATAGATACAAAGTAATCCAAAAATATATGGTATTGAATGGCCGATTATGATTGTTAGACGATTATGAATATACATGTTTTCCTACTATCTGGGAATTTGGTTGACATTACATTCTTAAATAATTTAAAGTAGCTTCTTGTCGACACCCCATTTTTGAGCCTTTTTGGGTCACATTAATTAAATCTGGGCCCATTTCATGAAATGACACTATTTGAAATTATATATGTGGTTTGGACTAACGTGCAATTAAAGATGCACAATTGGCCCAGATTTACATTTGTGGGGCTGTTATGACCTTCAATATATGAGAATCACCGGCTGAGATTGCTTGCAGATGACCTGCATGTATACAAATCTCTGTAAGCCGCCGGAGCATTATAATATGAATGCATCTTCCTCTTCAACACGAGTTCAAGAGCAGCTACGAAACCGCCATCGATGCAACCACCGAATTGATTCATGAGTTGCAGCATTTTTTAATTTATTACAAGATAGCAAACCAAAAAAAAAAATCCACGCAGCCCATTTGCTAACTGGAATTAACCGAAAGAAATTTGCAGTAGACATTTCTCCCAAACCGGACCTCTCCATGGCTGCCTTGTTGCTGCCGTACTCGACCAAGCAAGATGCGATGCGCCATCTTCTACAGCAAGGAACCATCACGACCACAACATCCGGCTGCCGCTGGAGCACAGCCCCTTTCTCTCTTCTCATCAGACTTAACATGCAAAATCGGTAACAGCAACGCCCCTTTCAAATTCGACGCACTTGAAATCAACCCACCACAATAGATCTCTGCCGTCCAGCCACGTTGCTTGGCCTCCAAGGAACGTTACTTGATGAAGTAATGGAGGAGCAGAGACATACCTGAGCTGCACTCAACAGACCGACAGATCGCCGGCGATATTGAAGGAGACGGCCATGTACCCGACACATGCCACAGCTCACACACCACCAACCAATACAATACAGCCGGGTTAGCAGCCCCTCCCATAGTTCTATAAATACCAAACCTGCTGAAGCTTTCGGGGAGAATAAGCTCTCCACGCAGAAAGGGAGAGGCGTTGGCCATCAGCCAGCTTTAGCCAAAGCAAGCTTGCTACGCTGCTCCTCTCCAAGGCCTACCTGCCTCCATTTTCCGGCCTTTTTTGTCCGACGCTGGTCGTAACGCGCCTAATGCTTCCGGCTGCATGCACTTTTTTTTTTTTTTTTTATAAAACTATTGATTTAAGTATATTTAACGTCTGTTTCCATTTTTATCATTTTTAAAATATTTTAAATATTTATTTTTAATTTTTAAAAATTAGCGGCATTTTAGTAATTTATGCCATTAATTTTCAAAAATAAAAAATAAATATTTAAAATACTCCAAAATTGGTAAAAATTTATACAAATATTAAATACATATAGATTAACCGTTTTACATAAAATTAAAAAAAAAAAAGATGTATGCACCCGAGAGCATACAACCAGAATTCTTTTCTATCTTCGTCTCTCCACCAAAGATAGCTCAAAACATGCTGCTATTTTATATCCGAAAATCATTCTTTTAGTTCAGGTTAAATAAATATTCTGCTTAACTTATTTAAAAAAATTCATTTAAAATAATTTTTATACACTTATTTATCTAAATATATTTAATGTATAAATCAAATTTTACAATTTTAAATATGTATATATCAGATTTACATATTAAATGCATTTAGATAAACTAATGAATTTTTTGATATGAACTAGGTGGAGTATTTGTTTAGCTCGGGCTAAGATAATCGCTCTTCTTTTATATCCACCGGTCCCAACCAGTCAAAATAATCTCTACCTGTTCTACCTCTCTGTTCCAGCGACTATAAAAAATGGAAACCCCCTGAACATTGTTGCACTGTTCCAACTGTCCAAAAATCCAACATCCCAGCTGCTACGCGCTTATTCCGGCTATCCAGGAAAATACATAAAAGTCTCGGTCCAGCTACATGTCCCAACCACCTCGTCAAAAATGACTCATTTATTTTTATTATGTCATAAATGTATGATTTGATTGTTATCTGTTTCTTTGTTTTAATGCAAAACGAATGCTTTATCATTTTAATGCAATATTTGGGTTCTAATCTTCCCAAAAAATTAGTGACGACTCCTTTTAATTTTCTGTTATTGTTTTTATTTTAATGCTTTATCTCTATTTATTGCAATATTATTATCCATTTTCCAGCAACATATATTTTTAGCATTTACTATTTTATTTTATTTTTAGGTTGGTTAAAATAGACTGACCCATTGTAGCGCCTACTACCTACCAAAGGGTACTATGCTTTTATAAAAAAATAAAAATTTAAAATAACTACACTCTCCTACCATACATCAATCTTAATTCTTTTCGTTTTTTCATATAAAACAAACAATCTAGATGAACTTATAGCTGACAACGAGATACCGTAAATTTGAAACTTCAATAAAATTTCAATCCAAACTTAGCACCCTCAATCTTTAACAACTTTATTTTTTTCCTTTGGACAATTTGTAGATATACTTATATAGTTTGATGTTAATTGCAGATATACTCATAAAGTTTCATGAATTGCAAATTACCACCGCATAATTTTGTTAAAATTGCATGCGTTCCCATGAACTCACTTTGCCATTAGTTGTTGTTAATACATGACTTGATATTTTTGAAAAGACCTTGGTTCAATGCACCTGGGTACACTTCACCCTTTTTTTTACTTTTTTTGAAACTGTTTTTTTATGAAAATATTAATCTAAGTGTATTTAACATATGTATAAATTTTTACCATTTTAAAAGATTTTTATATTTTTTTCGGATCTTTTAAAATCAGTGGCCACTTGTGACATCCGGAAGGTAGCACCTCATGAGGATTCATGGCATCCATGGCCACCTATGACATCCGAAGCTCCGCAACGACCTGTGGAGTATGGAGAGGCAGCTGCATAGTCACTTGGTGGCATTTTCCAAGAGGGTCATTGCAGTCCTTTTCCAAAATATCAAACAAGTATTAACAACAGCTAACAGGAAAATGAACTTATGGGTATGCATGCAATTTTGGCAAAACTATACAGGAGTAATTTGTAATTTATGAAACTATGTTAATGTATATGCAATTAGAGTCAAACTATGTAGGTATATCTGTAAATTTATCTTTTGCCAAGAATTCTTGCTGCTAATAAAGATTATCTTTGTTAACGTATATGGAAAATGTGGGATTGGAATCCTATGCCCAATTAATAACTACATTTTTACCCTTTTATCCTTACATTTTAATCATTTTAAATCATTTCTCTTTCCAACTATACTTCAACTACCTTATTTATTCTATCTTTACCTCTATTATTTCATATTGTAATAGCCATCGTCACGGTTTCGGCGCAGTATTCGGCGCCGTTTTTTTTTATTTTGTTTTATTAGGCACCGTTCGGCACGATGCTGAATTTTTATGCAAACGGTGATATTAATGGGCCATGCACGATCGTTTCAAATTGATGGCAATTAACCCCAGCCGTTTAACACATGAATTAGTATAAAAGGCGTAGACGAGAGATGGGTTTTCGCCATTTGAAGAAGAAGAGAAATCACGCAGGAGACAGACGAAGGAAGAAGAAAGAATT
>JAXCLR010000001.1:94058234-94070303 GCA_035584095.1 Annona squamosa | reverse complement strand
ATAATTAAAATAAATTAAATATAATTATTACATCATAATTATGTCATGCTGACGTCACGGTTCATAACGGTTCGAACCACGGTTGAACCGGTTGGACCTGAACCTGACATAAAAACGGTTTAGTTCCCGGTTCGGTTTTTAAAACATTGCTCGGGATTCAATGGGGTCATTTTTGACATTATGTAAAAATTTGACCCGCTTTTTAACCGTAACTAGCGGCAAAGATGACTTGTCGGTAATTTTAATGAAACTTTGGGGATAATATATAATTCTTGAAACAATACATGGTGTAATTATATTATCTGCAATTAGCATCAAATTAAGTATGTACCTCTGCAAAAGACCTAATATATTATGTTAGACAAACATGGTGTAAGTTTAATTCAGTTAAGCTATTATTATTGCGGTGGTCGCCACGTGCATTAGGGGCATGGATGGTAAGATATGCCGTAAGACGCTACGGGATAATTATTATTTTTTTTTCAAAAAAAAAAAAAAACACTCTTGCGATGAGTGTCCATCGATCCGATTGTTTTTTCGGGATAGGCGGCTTTGAAATTCCCAATGACAAATTTTCCTATGGTTGGAGCATGAAAGTAAACATGTAAAATTTATCAATGACTGTCCTAACAAGATTCCCATGTCGAAAAAGATTTTATTGAAAATGTCCATGTTCTTTAGGTGCAAACTGCAAAGCGTCAAGAAAGACATCCACACAAATTTGCATTGGTGATCCTAATCTTTGATATCTTGCTTCAGTGTGGGTCGATTCTATTTATCATTATAGGTGTGTTTGGTTGGAGGTAAAACTTTTGATAAAAAGTTTTAAAAGTAGAAGTTGTCAAATTGATAGAAAATGATGTGATATAATAAGGGTAATAATGAGGAGTAAAGATAATAAAGTTAAAATAGATAGGTTAGTTGTATGGGTAGTTGTGTAGAAATGATTGAAAAGTAGGGTAGTTTGTATAGAAAAATGTGAAAAAATAATTTAAAAAATAGAGTAGTTATGAAGAGTGAAAAGTTTTGAGTTGAAAAGTTTTAATTGACAAGTTTTGGCCCCAAACAAACACACCCTATATCTCCCAGTACAGATTAATTAATGGGTTGATAAGAAGCATCCATTCAATTCAACAACATTATGATGTTTCTCCCATGAGGGGCCAGAACATCAAAGGTTCAGATCATTCAAGCGTCTCTTCTCGCAGGCAAAGGCATGTTCCTGGTGCTGATGTAGGAGCACTGGAACTCCTGTACGAACATTTCCTATTTTGTCTTCCTTCCTGAGGAAAAATGAAAACCCCATATGAGAGAACCTTTGCCGGGACGGAAGATGAGACGTGGTTCTTCTGTCGGTTTGGTTGTGACCAAGCAGACTTCATCATCCAAATTAAAAACCTCACATCCAGAGGGCATCTTATTAGGTG
Source organism: Annona squamosa (assembly GCA_035584095.1). Taxonomy (NCBI): domain Eukaryota; kingdom Viridiplantae; phylum Streptophyta; class Magnoliopsida; order Magnoliales; family Annonaceae; genus Annona; species Annona squamosa. Next base: position 94,068,876 of record JAXCLR010000001.1, on the reverse strand, counting down.
AGGCGATGGAACTTCGCTGATGCTGATGCTGATGCGATGTCGATGTCGGTGCCGATGCAGATGCCGATGCCGATGCCCTGAGAGAGAGAGAGAGAGAGAGAGAGAGAGAGGGTGATGGATAACGCGAATTGTATGCCTTGTCGAAAACTGAACCTCCTTGGCGTCCGTTGAAATATGTCCGAATCGTTTGGATTCGACTACGTCCACGTGTAACCTCTCAAGAATCAAGAGCAAACCATTACGAGTGTGTTTGTTTAAGGCAAAAAAATGTTAACTAAACATTTTTAATCTAAATTTTTTTACTCTCTATAATTATTCTATTTTTTAATTATTTTTTTATATTTTTTATGCAAACTACCCTACTTTTCAATCATTTCTACACAACTAACCATACAACTAACTTATCTATTTTAACTTTATTCTCTTTACTCATCATCATTACTCCTATTATATCATATCACTTTCTATTAATTTGACAATTTCTATTCCAAAAACTTTTAATCAAAAGTTTTACCTCTAACCAAACACACCTTAGATTCTTAGCAAGTGGAAATGGATGTATTGTATTTGCATTTTGTCCCCACTTAGCATTTGAAAAAAAAAAAAAAAGATAGATATCTGCCAAGAACGTGAGAAAGGCGCTTAAGCATAGCTCATAAAGCTTGGTAAAGCTGTTTGGTGAGATATGAGTTACGAGTGGTGGAGATGACATGGAATGAAATAAATATAATGGAGATAAAGTGGGAATATATTGGAAATAGATAAGACTGGTGCATAAAAGTATATGAGAAAATGATCGAAACACATATGCAAACATGAAAAAAATAGGATCATCAAATAATTAATTAGTTTAATTTTTGCATTTAGTTGTCCTTATTCCATTCTCAACTTCCAAAGTGCTTTTTGCGGGTTTTTTGTATTTTAAATTTTCTAACTTTGCATATTTGCATTTTAAACTCTGAAGTTTGGCGTTTGCATTTTAAACCATGAAACTTTGGTTCATTTGTATTTTAAACCTTGACTCATAATGATGTTAAAAATTAGTGTTAATTCATGCAAAATGATATAAATACCCTTCCAATATTTAAAAAAAATACTCAAATTTGTAGTAAAGGTGAAAATGTTGTTAGAGCATTTAATAATAAAATAAAGAAATTATAATAGTCAATTTTAAAATGTAAATTTTTTTTGTTAAATATCGGAGGATGTTTATGTTATTTTACATAGATTCACGATAGTTTTTAACGTTGTTATGAGTCAGAGTTTAAAATGCAAAAGAACCAAAGTTTTCAAGGTTTAAAATGTCAACGCCAAACTTTGGGATTTAAAATGCAAATGGGTAAAGTTAGAAGGTTTAAAATGCAAAATACTTGTGCTTTGGAGTTTTGAAATTTAGTGCTAACCATAAGTCCTAAGCTCCACCATTCAAATCATGCATTATATTTTTTTCTCTATGGGCATTTATATGACATGAATATCATATCAATTGAAGTTATGTAATTATCAAAAAAATGTAAAAGACCAAGGCTTTTTATAATTATAGGGTTTATTTATAGGGTGTGTTTGTTAATAAGTAAAAGTTTGTCAAGTTAAAACTTTTCACTCTCCACGAATATCCTATTTTTTAATCATTTCTTCATTTTTTTATACAACTACCCTACTTTTCAATCATTTCTACACAACTATCAATACAACTAACTTATCTATTTTAACTTTATCCTATTTATCCTTTATTATTACCCCTATCATACCACATCATTTGACAACTTCTACTCTCTACAACTTTTCATCAAAAGTTTTACCTATTCCCAAACACACTCATAAAATGATAAAACTCTTGAATGAAAAGTTTTAACGTAAAAGCCTTTAAAATCAGAAAAAAGAATGTGATATAGCAAAAGTAATGATGAAGAATGAAGAAAATAAAATTATAATAGATAGGTTAGTTTTATATATACTTGTATAAAAATGATTAAAAGGTAAAGTAATTCTATAGAAATATATAAAAATAATTAAAATAAGATGGTTATGGGAGTGAAAAGTTTGAGCTCCAATCCTATGCATCCGAGTGCAAAATCTATTTTTTATTTTTTGAAAATTTTTATAAATTATTAATCTATGCGTATTTAATTATAATCTAATTTGTACCCTTTTGGAGATTCATACATTTTTTGAATTTTTAAAATATGAATATTTTTGTTGTTTTTAAATGACTAAAATACTCTTGTTTAAAAAAAAATTAAAAAATATATAAAATTTAATACATACGCTAAATACATTTTATTTGACAGTTTTATAAAAAAAAATTTAAAAATAAAAAACATTTTGCACTCAGATGCACGGAAGTTCCATGCATCTGGGTGCTATGATCGGAGTTTGAAAAGTTTATATTTAGACTAAGAGAAATTTTAAATGCAGTGCATGACTTGAATTTAAAAAATAAATAAATAAAGAAAACGAAAAACTTAAGGGATCAATTTTCACTCAATTTTGCAGTAGCAAAGCCCTCGCCAGAATGCCTACATCTGCAAAACTCTCAGCGGTAGTTGCCCGCGTGCTGCGTAACCACCTTTTTGGATTAGAAAACCCAGCGAGCCAGTAGCTAATCCACAAATCACATGATCACAGGCAGCCACAAATCTGTGGGGGAGTGGATGAAGACTTTTCTGCAGTTCTCGTGGCTGAGAATGCATTGGGAAAACTTCGACAGTGAATAGACGCAAGAGTTAGGACGGACCAATGATGCCGCCAGCTGAAAGGTTAGGCTTGAATAGGACCAGTTCCCACGGGCTCAGCAGCAACTGACTGAATCCTTTTATTTTTCTGTTGTATTTCAAAATATAAATTTAACCGTACAAATTTTTAAAAAATAACATAATCAGACATTGATAAGAGCGTCAGTAAGTAAAAACAATAAAAATTGTACATTTATAAAATATTTTTAGATTTATCTAGTTGAAATATATATAACGTTTTGGATTATATAAATTATATTGTGAATGTTAACTATAATCTAAAAACATATATCATTGAAATATTTATATTATAATTTATTTAAAAAAGCCCTCTGATATATATGATTCTCACTAAAATATAACACATGACAAATTTTAAATTTTTTTTTTTGAGGGTTGTATGACTAAATTTTCGAAACGCAAGGTAAAAAATTAAAAATACATGCATGGAATTAGTTTCTAACGTGTGCCGCGGGAACTGCTTCCCTTACAAGCCGTTCCCGTCCCGCCAATGCTCTTGTTCCCTCTCACCTGTCCCTGGCACTCACAGCGTCTGTTCTGATGATGCTTGTCTTCTGTTCTTTGAGAAGCAAAGAATCAACAAACATCCCCGACCACGGGGGAGGCTTTTTTTAGCCGGATGACGGTTCCGGACTTCAAGAGTAAGGGTGTGTTTGGCAATTTATAAAAAATGTTAAGTTAAAACTTTTCAATCTAAAACTTGTCACTCTGTACAATTATTATATTTTTTAATTATTTTTTCACATTTTTCTATACAACTACTCTACTGTTCAATCATTTTTACACAACTATCCACACAACTAAACTATCTATTTTAACTTGATCCTCTTTACTATTCATCATTACCTCTATCATATCACATCACTTAACAATTTTTACTCTAAAAAATATTTCATCAAAAGTTTTATGCATTACCAAACGCACCCTGAGTCTTATAAAATGCAACCCCTGAATTCGATCCGTCCAATTCACGTATTCGACCATTTCGTATAGGATGATTTGTCTGGTTAAATTAAAACATTCCATTTTCCAATCAAAAAACCCTATTTCATTTTGCAGTCTAAAAACGATCCTTGAAATAACACAAAGAACGATAAATGTTTATTCATCATGATTTGTTTAGATTTGCAATCAAGCTAGAGTTTTGTTATCATAAAATAGATTCAGTGTTGTAGTTTCTGTATGATGTATTTTGGGTGATTTGAAAATATACTTATTTAGACCATAATTGTAAATATATCCATATAATTTTAGAAATTATAAATAACTCAACATAGTTTGACCATAATTGTAAAACTCATACCTTTATGATACAATTACTTCATCGTCACAGTGCGAATATATTTGCAAATATATATACAAGCCATGTGAGTATCTCTGTAATTTTAAAAATTAAGTAGGTATATTTTATTTTTCAAATATATCTATATATTTTTCATATTTTAGCAAATATACATATTATGGTTAAATTATGTGAAAATTATTTGCTATTTCTAAAACTATGTAAATATATTTACAATTATGGTCAAACTAAGTAAGTTTATTTGTAAATTATTTATGTATTTTTGAATCCATCTCCATTTTCTACAATAAAAATAAGCTTTTTCAGTAAACTAAAGTTGAACTATTTTAATTAATCCCTGTAATGCAAGTAGTTGTCACATTCGAAATGCTTAGTTAGGACCATGAAATTTAGTCCCACTAAACTGGATAAAGTGAACAATGATGTCAATGATTGTAAGATGACATTAACTACAAGGTAAATAATGGAACTATTGAAGCTGTGATGAATAATAAATGGTGTACTTGGAAAGTAATGAAGCTTTTAAATGAAAAATTTTAAATTTTTTCAAAAAATAATATGATATGATATAGTTAATTATCAAGAGTGAAAGATAATAAAGTTAAAATATATGTTATTTATATGAGTATTTATATAGAAATAATTAAAAAGTATGATAAATGTATAAGAAATTGTAAATAAATTATCAAAAAATAGGATTGTTACGGAAAACGATTAAAATTATTTATGGTATCTAAAATGCCTGAAACATTAGAAGTAAGAATATATCAAATTAAGATTTTAATAATTAATTCAAGTAAGAATTTCTTTTATAGCTACCATATTTGCATATAATCTTTATTCACAACATCTTATTTCTTATATAAGTAACCTTTGTCCCAAATTATTCATATTCATGCACTATTAACACAATTGTTATTTACCATATTAAAAAGTTGATTTTACCATTCTAAAATTTTATTAATTGAAATAATTCAATCTTAATATAACTTCGGAATCATTTAACGCTATACATTGATAATTTATCATCATTAATTAAGTTATATTAAGATTAAATTGTCTTAATTAAGAAATTTTAAATGAAAAAATTGTCTTCTCAATAAAATAGATAACAATTGTGTTTTCAGCAAGAGCATGAGAAAAATTCAAAATGAAATGTTACGGATACAAAAGGAATTTATAAAATATTATAAATATGTGAGAAATTGAAGGTAACTATTGTGTGGGTATAAGAATACTTTTTCTTACTTTTAAAGTGAATTAATTTTGACAGTTTGACCATAATTTCAAAGATATATAGTTCTGAAAATTGCAAATGACTTTTACATAATTTGACTGGAATTTCAAATATATTTATGGCATAATGACACCACCATGTTGTCTTCACCATGCGAATATATTTACAATCATATACAAATTACATGGGTTGTAAATATAGTATAAAATTACAAATTGTTTTTTATACCACATTTGCAAGCAAACATATGGACATAATTTGTATATATTTGCAAATATATTCAAGTTGTAATGGGACGACAACATGACGGTATAAGTACATTTGTAAATATATTCGAACTTTACATGAATTATTTATAATTTCTAAAATTTTGCGGATGTATTTGCAAATTACTCCAAATGTATGAAATTTTTTTTATTGTTATAGAAACCTTGAATCATGAACTATCTTTTAAAATTATTAAATTATGCTTAATATGCCTTGAATCATGAACTGTCTTTGAAAATTATTAAATTATGCTTAATATGCCTAAAACTTTAAGTACAAAATAAAAACACAAAATTGTCCTTTTAAACATATGGATAAAAACTGAAAGTATTGTTTAATATTAAAATAATGAATTAAAACGAGGGATTTTAATTCAACAAATAGGTTTATAAAAACAAATAAATTTAAAATAAGAAAAAATAAAGTATTTACAACTCTATTTAAATTCTATTTAGTAAATGGCGATTGCAGTTATTTTTCATCCAGTTAAAAATATGCAATTTATTATAGAAAGAAGAAGGGAAATTTTAATAGAAAAGATGATTCGGAGTGAAAGGCGCATTGAGACCTAATTGGCATACAAATTTAAACCGTTTACGATTTTATACCAACTTCAACACTTTCTGACTGCGCATCGACCGTCGGACGATATGAAGCCGCAGCCGCAGCCTCAAGGGCCAAGCCACCGAGCCCCAAGCCAAGGGCTGATCGACCTCTGATATAAAGCAAACGCCCGGGCTGACAGAACGTCCAACAGACGTTCGTCCCCCTAGGTTTCCAGTTGAAGAGAGAGAGCAAAGCTAAAAGAGTTCCCCGCTATCCTCCTCCTCCTCTTCCTCTTCCTCCTCCCTATAAATGAAAACGCGCCGTCAGCCGAACACCATAGCTTTTGGTCTAGCTCCGTGCCTTCACCCCCTTTCTTGAATACAAGGAAATGCGCATTTCTCCTTAGACGTCATCGCCAGAGCCTCATACCATTGTCCGATTTCCCCCTTTTCTTCCATCTCTCCCTCCCGGAAACTGTGCGATCCTACTTTTAGGCTTGGGGATGGCTTCAGAAGATGTGGTGGGGAAGACGACGGGCGAGTCGGCGGTTACGACAATTGTCAACCTGGCTGAAGAGGCGAAGCTTGCGAGCGAAGGCGTTAAGGCGCCTGGGCACGCAATCCTCACCGTATGCAAGTCTCTCGTTGCCGGCGGCATCGCGGGGGGAGTGTGAGTCTCCAGTTTTTTTTATTTTTTAAAATTTTTTTCTATCGACGGGAGAATTAATTTCCCCCTTTCTTCAGTCGTGTAGTCTGATCATGTTTGTTTAAACTCTAGCTGGGGCTTTGGAACCTGTACTCTTGCTTTGGTAGTTTTTTGCTCTTCTGCTGTTCATCACGATTCCTTCGATCATCCTGTTTGATCTCTCTCTGCTGGCTCTTAATCTCCCAGAATCGTTGATCCCTTGAAGCATTCTTCGATGAACCTTTGGGTTTTCAGCTGTTCCGTCATCCATCTCCCCGAAAAAATGTTATGCGACTGATGTCTACATTCGCCTGGACGGATGTCAAGTTAGCATCCACCTGGCAACTGGTGGCTTGTAGACTAACATGTACCCACTGTAGCCTGCCTACATAGTTGGAGCAGTCTCTCCCCAGTCCCCTCTGTGTTGTGTTCTATCCCCATTTTTTAACCTTTTTCATATTTTCATTGGAATCTCTAATATTTCCCCTTTTTGCAGGTCAAGAACTGCTGTTGCTCCATTGGAACGGTTAAAAATTTTACTCCAGGTAGTTTTTTATTTAATTTCAATGAATTTTCTTTGCGTTCCCTTTTTCTTCAAAGTTCTTACGTCTTTAATGATGTACATTAATGTCGAATCTCTTCCTGCAGCTTCTGCATTGTGCAGCTTGTGCTCTATATGCTTTATCTGTTTATTGATGTTGAAGCAACATCTTTTACACAATGCCTTTGTTTATGCTTGTTTAGTAGTTTTGTCTTCATTGAAGAAAGCTGGATAATTTAGTTGTATGCACGGATAGTGCACTGTACTGATTCGTGCAAGTTGGAAAGAAAGGCATGGAGATGGACAACACAAAGCTGGCACTGAATCACGTAGGTCACAAGAGAGGGGGCATAACTATAATGTAAACTGCTGGCACACAGGCCTAACAAGCTGAAAACAATTAGCAATGGAAAGGTATAGTTATCATGAATGCAAGTCTGCATTCTATTGACATAAGAAATTGTCCAAATATTGTGAGTGCATTTGGACAACAAATGGCAAGTCAAGAATGCATGATGGGAACTTGGCAAGTGACATTGGCGTATTGTTGAAAAAGAGTTCTGGAATTTGGGATGTTGTGCTTGTTTAAACTATCTGCTGCAGAAATATGGATATGGTATCCATTGGATGAACATTTCCTGCTGTTTCTTAGAAATGAAAACTTTCCATGTGTTTGGCTAGATATTCAGTATGTCTTGGGGATTGAAACTTTGTTAGTTGTGCCTGTGATTTTTTCGCATTTGTTTAAATTTATCATAACAAAATGGATTTTATCTACACCAAAATGAATTTTTAGAAGTTCCTTACAGAATCATTAATCATAAATTTTTTGGTAAGAGCTGCAAATTCTTTGACTAATGTTTCATTTTCTCTTTACTGAAGTTTTTATGAATACTCTTTAGTTCTCCAGGGTATATTCTTGATTTGAATTAAAATTTGAACTATTTTTTCCTATAAGCCCGATCGTTGTTTTTGAGCCTTTTCTTCCATTTATATGTTTGACGACAACTGGCATTCTAAAGCTTGCTATGCACCTTGGTAATTGAAAAATTCAGGTTCAAAATCCTCACAACATAAAGTACAATGGAACAGTTCAAGGACTGAAGTATATATGGAAAACTGAGGGTATTCGTGGCCTATTTAAAGGCAACGGTACAAATTGTGCACGCATAGTCCCAAACTCAGCAGTCAAATTCTTTAGCTACGAGCAAGCATCTAGGTTTGATTTATTGACCTCTATCTATATTTCTTTCTAAAATTTGTCATTACATTACAAACTATGTCTGGTGGATGGCATTACAATTTCATGAGGATATCCATCCTTTTGTTTGCTAAAACATTTAGGCTCCATCAATGTTGTCAGAACCAAACCGGTTAACGAACCGGTCAAGGGACTGGTTCTGGTTCTGGTTCAACCTTTTTTGAAAACCGGATTGAACTGGTTTATTAGTAATTTATGTAAGATGTATATGGATTGATAGGATAAAAATTTAAATTTCAGATATAAAAAGCAATGCGATAATGGAGTTGTCATCATGATTCTAGAAGTGAGGAAATGGTGTACTTACCTTCATATTGTTGATCTTGTCTTTACAAATATTCGATTATTGCTTTAATTGATCTTTGAACCTGTGGTAGCAATGAGTTGACTAGATAATTTTTTTCAAACCTACAAAAATTAATTTACTCATATTAGAATTAATTTCATATAGATTAATCAAGTTTCCAGTAATAGTTGCAAATTGCATTATGTTTCCATTGAAAAATCCAAATTTGCTATAATAGCTGCAAATTGCAATACATTTCCAATAATCTAGGTCGGGTCTTCCAACGGCATATCCAAAACAGAGCCAAAATAATTTCTTTCAGATCCAACATCAAATGAAAATACCCATGAAAACCCTTGAGGCTCCACCTGACAACAACACAAACACAGGACAACAAAATTGAAAAAAAAAATCAAGCTTCATTCATTAGAGGGAGATACAAACCTTCCCAGTCCAAGTCATTGCAACAATTCCACTGGAAGTTCATCGGCCACTGGAGATATGGAGGTGAGACAAACCTTGTGGAAAAGGCTGTGGGTAGCAGATGCAATGTCCAAATTCAAGCAAGATGTAGCGATGCATGCAATCCAGAGAAATGCTTATGCGATTGGATTGCAGATTTGGGCCCGTGCAGTTTGAAAGCAAGGGGCGTGGGAAAAGTGTGTATGTGATTGAGCATCACCAACAATGAATCAATGATTAGAGGCACTGAAGAAGAAGATGTCGCTGCTGGTTCTTTTTCCGTATGTGTGCTGCAGTGTTGTTGAAGAAGAAGACGCGCTGGACAGCTGGAGACATCAAATGGGAACTCTACTGAGTATGTAGCTTCAGTATTGGGCATTGGCATCGAAAAATTCAATTGAAGAGGTAAGACGAGGTGTTAATAAAAAAGGGAAATGGCAATTCCAATGGTCGAAAAACAAAAGCAAATGGTAGAAGAATTGTTGCTGGAAGGGGGAAAAAAAAAACAAAAGAAAGAGCAAGGGATGATTTAGGGCTTTTGGTCACGAGAATGGAAATTCGGGGGATGAGTTTCATATATGCGGTGACCAGACCAGTTGGATCGGACGAGTAAGAAACCAGAAACTGGTCCGTTTAAATTGGTTTGCTCCGGTTCATTTCTCCCACCTGGTAATTGGGATAAATCGGACTGGCCAGGTGATCGGTTCCCAGTTAAACCAGTCGAACCGGCTGGTCTCATCTGGTTGTTACAACATCAGGCTCCATTTGGTAATCTGAAAAAGTTTTCTTTTTATTTTTTTTTTAAACAAAAAGAAAGAAAAAGAAAAGCGTATCTAATTTTATATTTTCATTCTTTATTTTAATATGGCATAGTTTTTCACCTTTCTTTTTCTACATTTTCCCTCATTTTATTTTTTCCTCCTCTGTTCAGAGTTTGCAAATGGATCTTTAGGGAAATAAATCCATGGTACTGTTCCCATGGAAATTTTCATGTGAATAATTGGTTTGGAACCCTGATAATATATGTTAATTTTAATTCTAATTCATTCATCATGACTTAGATCTCTTTTTTAGCTAAAATTTGAAAATTCATCATCATTGGAGGCTAAGGGAAATTTATTTCATTTGGGAGTGAACAAAACCATTAAAATTCTCTTCCTGTTCATTGTCTACCAACGTATCTGATTAAGGGTGTGTTTGGTAATGAATAAAACTTTTCATAAAAAGTTTTGAGGAGTAAAAGTTGTCAAATGATGTGATATGATAGGGATAATGATAAGTAGTAAAGAGGATAAAGTT
>JAXCLR010000001.1:94037421-94058134 GCA_035584095.1 Annona squamosa | reverse complement strand
GAAAAAATGATTAAAAAATATGATAGTGATGGAGAGTGAAAAGTTTTAGATTGAAAAGTTTTAAATTGACATTTTTTTATGGATTGCCAAACGCACCCTAAAAAATATATTTTTGTTGACTAAAGCAGTGGTGACAAGCATCATGAATGGATTGGATATAATGAACACCCTATTACTTGCGTGAACATTTATTAGGAAACATTACCGTGGAATAATTTTTCTAACATTTATTTGGTGATGCAGATTTGCATGAAATATTTAATATTTCAGATTTTGCAAACCATTGCACCATATAAACTTATGGAGGTGCAAGTGGTTTCAAAATGGGAATTATATGGGAACTGTTTTGTCTGTCTGTTAAGTCAGTGAATTATCCATGCTAAGAATTGTTTTATTTCAAAAATATCAACTGTCTTCCCTATCCATTTGCATTTTTTAAAGTATATTTTATTGTTGCAGGCTGTTATCTGTGAAAATAATAATTGTTTTTGTAACCAATTAGAGCTTCTTTGATCCACTGGAAATTTTACAATCGGATAGGCAGCATCTTGATTGCATGTTAAAATGCCAGTTGTGCCATTCATCATATTCTTGATTATTCATTTTCTTTTTGTTAATTTCCCATTTTTAGGCCACAGGAAATGGAAAAGGTAGATATTGATTTGCTCAGTTGGGCTTTGAAGAATCTAATTGATCTAGGCCCTATCTTGGCCCAACTAATGTTCACATTGCAAACTGAGTGGACTACAGAGGTGGTCAGCTTTTGCGAATGAAGAAAGAAAAGATCTTAACTTGTACTCTATAAACTGATTTATTTTATTTCAACCAGTGGGATGGGTTTAAGGTAGTGTCATCACCTAACACTTAGAGCTTCTAAATCTTGACAGAGCTTGCTATGGTCCTTAAAGGTCATTCTTCTCGGGGTATTTTGTCATGGAAGCTTCATTTAAAAACTATGAAAACATGGAAGTTACTGATTTGTCTTCATAATAAGGGATCACTAGCTAAGGCCCATAGAGATTTGGGCAAGGGTTAGCCCCTGGCATCAACGGTGGGATTGCTGGATTGAACATTGATTAGACATTTGAAAGTTTCAGTTTATAAGGGAAATGTATTCTTAGAGATTGCATTCCTGGTTCTTAGGTCATGTTTATTTCGACCTACTCATTTACAATATTCTTGCTGATACGCCACAGTTTTGAAGCTATATTCCACCCAAGAATATTTTGTTTTGATACACTTTTGAATCAGTTTTGATTCTTCTGGTCTTATTTGGCATGGTTTCCTAACCTTGGAAGCTGCTTATGAGAATCAAAGAGCTGATTGTGGCCTTTGATTGGCATCTGGCAACTGCTTTCTTCCAAATCAGCAACATAGCTAAAGCCACTCTCTTCATTTTTTTAAATGTCTGGGAAAGTTGACGTTCCTTGATCCACGTATTGCAATAGATTGCAAAACAGCTTCATGAAGCCTCTCCTGGTCTCCCCCCCATTCTCATCGTCCTGGCCTTCTTACCATATACTTCTAACTGGTGTGGTTCTTGGTCGCTAAACCTCCTCAGTTTAGTTTGCCTCTGCTTGTTGGTGACTCCCTATTACCAAATACCTTTAGATTCTCAAAACATTTTTGATTGCTAATTTACTCATTACATTGTTGCTCTCCATCATCTTAGTCCTGATTATCTCAATGCTTATCCTTCAAACAAGTTGTTAATTGATCAACCAACAGTATCTCTTTGTAAGACATGACGGTCTTGACCTTATCAAAATTTTCTTCTTGTATGATGGATACTTGACAATTGCAAAACACTATACATGCTCATTTCCATTTTCTGCTGACAATCTATCTGCTCATATCAGAGGTAGTGACTTCAGGGCTTTTCTTAGGTTCATTCTTGCTAGTGTTTTTGTTGTTGAAGTTATATTGTTTTTGTTCAATTTGACACCATAAGTTATATGCCATCTGTCCATTTCTTTAGCGATTTTCTTATGCCTGCCTGCATTTCATTTATCATAAGTTGAAAACTATTCAATTTTCAAGCAACATAAATCATGGTGCCTTTTCCAATATATGCATGTTAATTCGCCTGTAGCCAGTTTAAACATGCACAAACACAGTCACATTGTCAAACGTTTTGAGTTACTTGCAGTTGTTCCATAGTGATATATTTGCTTATGATTCCTTTCTTTTTCAAACTGCATGATGTTAATTCTTTGAGGGGACTCTATTATGGGATTTTTCCGAGTTAACAAAATCCATGCACAGATTCTTCTCCTTTTCGTAATTAAAATGATAATTTTCTATTCTGTTTCATATTCCATTTTGTTCTCCTTTTTTCTTCCAATTTTCTTCATTATCATTTCTAGCATAAATCAAAGGGGTATGTTTTGCTCATGAGAAAGGGATTAACATTTCTAGCATAAACCAAAATTGCGTTTTGCTCGAGAGCGAGAGAGAGAGATTCAATTTTTTCCTTCCTTTTTATTCCAGTTTCACGCATGCCAGAGAGAGATTCAATTTTTTCCTTTCGGTGTTTGTTTGTGAGCCTGACCTAAGGCCAGCTGCTTTCACACCAGGGCATGCGTGCCCAGTGACTGGGGTTGGGTCCCCTCATGTACCATGGAGCAGTGTCTCCATCCAGAAAAAAGCGTGTTTTGCTCACAAGAAAGGGAGGGAGGGTGGGATTGGTTCAAATTTTTTCCTTCCTTTTTATTACAGTTTCACGCATGCCAGAGAGAGATTCAATTTTTTCCCTTCGGGTTTTGTTTGTGAACCTGGCCTAAGGTCAGCTGCTTTCACACCAGGGCATGCTTGCCCAGTGACTGGGGTTTGGTCCCCACATCTACCATGGATCAGTGTCTGCGTGCAGAAAAAAAAAGGCATGTTTTGCTCACAAGAAAGGGAGATAATTCTCCTTTTATTGTCGTTTCATGCTTTTCTGTTTTTTCATTGTATCCATCTTCATAGAAAGCTGATATATATTTTATAAATGCCTTTTTATTTCTTTTTTTATTCGTTACGTGGCTTAAATTGCCTACTTTCTTGTTGGTATTATTCCCTTTTATTTCTGTTTATTATCGTTTTTCTGTATTTTCTTACTTATCCAAACTCTCTGAAACTACAACATGTTTATTCCATGCCTTAATTTTGTCTATGGCTCATGCAAACTTTCAATATTTCATGCACAGGTCACATGTGTGAGTTTATGATATTTGTGCAAGTTTATATATCATCTTTATTTCCGTGAAGAGTTGTTTGATATGGGAGGATAAGGACTGTGGAAATGTTGTCAATAGGAGTGAAAATAATGTTAATAAAGTAACAGATGAAGACAAAATAGATAGATTCTTTCCTTTTTCTTTTTCTTGTTTAGGCAAAGATAAATCCGCTTGTCATAGGAGCAAGATTGCTTGGTGGAGAGGACTTTGGAAGCCCTGTGTCCGCCTGTGTCCATTCATTTTTAACTTTTTATTTTCAGGGGAGTGATTCAATACAAGGGGTTCCATGGATGGAAATGTGTTCATACACCCCTTCGTTTTTTGTATAAAAAAAATTTTAAATGTTTTTTCAAATCTAAACATTTATCATATTTATCCATTTTTTTATTATTCCAAAAATCACATATGCTGACAACTTTATATACTATGTAATAGTTAATAACTTGTAAATTTACTCTCCGAAGATGCTAAATTTTACAAAATATAAATTTTCAGTTACAGTGATTTTTCATAACATGATAAAAACAAATATGTTAAACAAAATAAATGCTTTACATTTGGAATTAAGTTTAAAAGTATAAAAAACAAGGGATTGCATAAACATTTCCATGCAAGGTGGTTGTATTGAATCATAGCCATTCTTTTTAGTATTGCAACTTTGTTAGAACAACTGTTAAGTTACATTGTGTTGTACCAATTCCCATGCATATTCAAAGTGCTATTGGCTTCTTTTTTGGCTTATTGCCTTTCTTCACTTCTGTATTTCCCCTTACTGAATGCTGAATGTTCTTTTCTCTATTGGAAACATATTTTTTGGATTTATGGCAATGGGAAAATGTGTTTTTCAGTCTATATGCTGATAAGCTTTGGAATTGCATTTGAACTTTCTTCTTTCTATACTTCGCTCATTGCGAGCCTCACGTTCTGGCCTCTACTGTGTCTCTCTCCATCGATCATCAGAACTTTTCATATTGCAATAATGGATAAAGATTCATGTTGTATTACTCTTGACTGTGAGCTTTTTAGTTAACCAATGAATATCTTTCCCATCTTGCTGATTGCAAGTTTCTATTTTTAACAGAGGAATTTTATGGCTTTACCGGCAACAACCAGGCAATGGTATGGCCTTTCCTATTTTTGTGTTTGTTTGCAATCTTTTGTTGACATTTGTGAGCAAACCCCTTGAGGTCATCCGCTAATCTGTGAAACTTCATTCAACATCTACATTGTATGCAAGTGAACTGTTGATCAGAATCCTGATAGTCTTCACAACGTATAAACATCCTTGATGAAAGAGACCATGGCCTCATGGGTTAGCACTAGTGGAAATAAACTTGACACCGTGAAAGATTGACATTCACACAATGAAATCATTTTTGATATTCAAGTGAATGTGTGAAAAAATTTTGTGGAAAGATGAGTGATGACGATTGGTTCACTGTCAGGATAATGGTTCAGACTGAAGAATAGAAAACAGTTCACTCATTGAATTGTTTGGTATTCTCCTCACTCATGTCCACATTCTTGGTTAACACATGTTTTAATGGAGCACTCATGTCCGCCTTTTGGGTGGCACCCCTCCCACCACACAACAAGAGAAAAGAAAATCATGTTATTTGATCTTTTATGAGATATCTGAAAGTCATCAGTCGTTCTAATATAGAGTCTGATTTTTAAGGCTGGGTTAGGAGCTCAAGTGTTTTCTTTTTCTATTATTAACCTCTTTGCAGAAGATGCTCAGTTAACTCCTCTGTTACGTCTTGGAGCCGGAGCGTGTGCTGGAATCATTGCAATGTCAGCAACCTATCCCATGGACATGGTACGGGGTAGGCTAACTGTCCAGGTACTGCCTTTAATCTCCTGAAAATCCAGTGATATTTTCCTCCTGTTTTTTCAGATTGTGTTCATTGACTGATTTTATTTAATGCTTAAATTTTCTCTTTGCAGACAGAGAAGTCGCCCTACCAATACAGGGGAATGTTCCATGCACTGTCAACAGTGCTTCGACAGGAAGGCCCTAGGTCATTGTACAAAGGATGGCTTCCTTCTGTCATTGGAGTTGTAAGTAGTACCTACCACCAGTGGCAAAATTCTACTGACCTGGACTTCTCTTGATCCATTTTATCATAAGCAGTTTACTTGGAAATGATTTCTAAACCAAAGAAATGATAACCTATGGATGGATTTATATTTTCTGTATACAGATTACAGAGTAAGCCAGGTTAAGCAGGTTCATTGTTGCCAATGTGCCGGCTAATGAGTTGGTGTATGTGATAAGAATCTGCACCTAGGATGCTCTACCTTTCAAATTTCAAATCTTAGCCAATAGGCTTTTGACATTCTCTCTTTCATTTTATTCATCAGTAGCTGGTGGAAAAAATCTTGTTCTTTCACGAGATGAACTTCACTTACAGAAAGGTCCACATTGTAACTAGATGTCATGATTAGCAAGCCTGGATCCATAGGAATGCCAGGGAACTTCTTTTCCACCATGAAAAAGTAACAAAGTATTTCAGGTTTATTCCTTCGATTCACCACTCATCAAAATATTCAAACAAACCTTTCACTTGAGCAAAGATGAATTTGGTAGTTCTCTTCCTGTTTTGATATCTTATCTCTTGCATTCATGCTGGTACAATTTTTATAATGAATAGTTCATTTTCTGAATAGAATGTGGTTGATATCTGCAGATTCCTTACGTGGGCCTCAATTTTGCTGTCTATGAGTCTCTGAAGGACTGGCTGATTAAATCCAAGCCCTTTGGACTTGTACAAGACAATGAATTGGGGGTGACCACAAGACTTGCATGTGGAGCAGCTGCTGGCACGGTCGGCCAGACTGTAGCTTACCCCCTTGATGTAATAAGAAGAAGAATGCAGATGGTGGGCTGGAAGGATGCTTCATCTATAGTCACAGGTGATGGCAGGGGTAAAGCACCTCTTGAGTATTCTGGCATGATTGATGCATTCAGGAAAACGGTCCGGCATGAAGGGCTTGGAGCATTATACAAGGGCTTGGTTCCCAACTCTGTGAAGGTCAGTTTCTTTGTAACATATTAGATTTTAGGCTTTGTTGTCTCTTCACTGCCACTTGTGGTGATGCCTGTCTATCTCATCATCTTTTTTATCATCAAAAGCCTTCTCCCCTATCTGCCTCATGGCTGTCTGTCTTATCATCCAATTGGAGAGCTTAATCTGGTGACAAGCTACTGACTGGATGACTGGCTGTATTGCATTTGTATTTATTTATTTTTTGTGCCAAGATAAGTCGATGAAGCAGTTTGATGAACACAATAGATCTTATTATGTTAAGCTCAGGTGATTGTACATGAATTGATTAGTTTCTAATTTGTTAAGGCATGTAATTTATGCGTAGTATCTAATGGCATGTGAAATTTGTGTATCAGGTGGTGCCATCAATCGCAATTGCATTTGTGACATACGAAATGGTGAAGGATGTCCTTGGAGTCGAGATGAGAATATCAGATTGAAGTGGATTGAAAGAGGGATTTTTATATGAATTTTTGTAGGCGAAAGGATAGGAGGATAAAGTAGGTTAAGAAACAAAGGGCGAAAACCCTAAAGATACTGTGCAGCTTCTCCCTATCAGCGAACTGTTCCGCCTGTTTTTTTTTGCATATCTCAATAATGCATAAGGCAATAGGGTTTTGGTAGTTGGATTTCCGTATCTCATAATGGCAGTTAGCCCAGTGTCGAGATTTTACTTTCTATGTGGTAAATGTTTGTTGCGATGTTTGTGCGTTGTGTTATATGTTAATTACTCTTATCTCATCCTTGGTAAGAAGTGGGTTCTTTGTACTCCACTTTTCCGTTTTGAATTGAAAATTGGAGTCTCCTTCAGCATCACGAAACAAAAAAGAGAGAAACAGCAGAAACAGGCACAGTTTTATTGGATTAGTATGTTGTCGTGGCTTAGGGGCTTAGTCGCCAATGTAAAACCCCATGCAATCATGCCTCGGACGAGAATATTATATTGGAAAAGATTGGTGTTGGTGTAAGGCTAATGACATCTTCTCATGCTAACTAGGATTATAGTCTCAAAAGTGGAGGTTGAGACGGCGGTTATTTGGTTCTAAAAGGTTATGTTTATGAAGTATTAAACATGTCCTCGCTCAAATTTTGGTGGAACTTCTTGGATCCCCTTTTGATGTTTGAATTAAAATTTAACAATGTTTAAATTCAATTTCAATGGGTCAAATTGTTTAATGTCATATATTCTATCATGTTACCCACAATCATATCAGTTGGAATCATTAGTTGTCATAACTGCTTTAAAATATATTAATGTTATGTAAATTATAAAAACACTTAAAAAATTTATTTATAGATGCATTAACATGTAATAATGATATGTACAATTATTTTATAAGAAAAATATTTGGAGTGGATTCTACATCACCAATATGTGTGATATAACAAAACCGATACAAGTGAAATATAACCCACTGCGAGTTCATTAAGGAAGTTATAAGAGTGAAATATAACCCACTCCGAGTACATGAAGAAAGTTATACGGGTGCCGTGAGTACATGAAAAAAGAAAGTGTTGTTATGTATTAGAAATGAAAAAAATTATATGTAAACCAAGAAAAGCTATAAGAAAGAAATAAGTTACCAAACTAGCCGCGGAAAGAAGCTTTCGTTCCTAGCTGGTGAGTGTTCGAATCTCGACTTGGGGATTTCGAATTAAATTTTCAGTGGGGGCACGTGGTCCTCCTTATATTGGTTCAGAGCTGGTGGTTTCTTCCATTGTTATTTGGGAACTTGTTGTCTGTTTTTGGAAACATTTTTAGAATTGTCTTAGAGTTTTGAATATGATATGAATTGAGATATGTTGTAAATATAGTCCAATAAAAAAATAAAAGAAATAAGTTTTTTTTTTTGGATAAAAAAAGTGTTTTATGATAGTGATTCCAACCCCCACCTTATCTCACTCGATTCGTGATTTCGTGTTCGTAAATTTATAACCCGTCTCAACCTAGCAGGAAGGATGGAAGAGCTTAGGGTAGGGTTAAGAATTAAGGTGGGCCATACTGGATGGGGGTTTGCCTAATCCTGATCATACTTTTAAAAAATTAAATTTAATCCTATTTTTATAATGAATTGGGATAAAATTGGTTAGACTATTACTTTTTTAAATAGGTTATGGGACAAACTTTTTGTTGGTGTTGAACTGGTTTCGAGATAACAAATTAAGTAAAAAAATACAGGTCAAATAAGATAATTGTAAAAGTTCATATACCTATCAAACATAAAAATACATCCATACTAAATTTAAATGTTATATGCTTCAAAATTTTATTAATTATTAAAAAATATATCATTAATGAAGCAAAACATGAGAAAAATATATGTAAATTTATTAAAACCGGTTCATATATAATTATATGTAAGAGTTATATATATGCGCAAATTCTTCTTATTAATTCTTATATTGTTTTTTGGATAAATTGATTTGATATAGTTAATTATAAAAAATATGAGAATTTTAAAAGAAAATAATAATAAGATTTAAATAAGAAAATAATAATAATATTTAAATATAAGCTTATAATTTTTAATAAATCAATATATGCAGGGTGGGGCGGGACATGGTTGACTTATTTCGACCTTATTTTTGAATTTGAGTAAAAAATTTTAATTCATCCTTATACTGCATTAAAAACGCATTGGTTTTATTCGATGAAAAACAAGACAGGTTAAAGGCAGAGTCATGGGTCGACTAACCCTAATTTCCACCCCTAGCCTGGGAGCATTCGAAATTTTATACAATTCAAACGAATAAAATATTCGGTAAATGCGTAGAATTGGTGCAAAAATTATATTTAAAATAAAAGTAATTCTAAATACAATTGCAACTTATACCTATGTTTATTTACAAATATAATAACATATTTATAAATAACATAGATAACAACGTATTTTACTCCTATTTATGACAACTTTGCTTAAACTAATGTTAAAATTAATGTAAAGTTATAAAATTACTCCAAATTAAAATAAAAAGAAGCTGTTTTGCAGAGTCCAGTGGCATCACATTATGGACGCGTAAGTATAGTCAGAGAATATAAAATCGTAATAAAATTGATATTATAATAAATTCAGGAAATACTATAAAAACGCAGAGTGAAAGTAAACTCAATCGTTCCAGTAGGCACATATTGCCTTTTTGAAAAGAAATTGTGCGGGTGATTTTGTTATGTTAAAAAAATTTATCATATTATTTAACAAATGATAAGGAGTTGTCATAATTGAAACTTATAGATGAAATATACAGTTATTGTGCCATTTTTATTTATTTATTTTTATAAATCTGTGGTCAAGTACTTAAACATGGGTATAAATTATTGTCGTAGTTATAACGTTTGAATCCTTAAAATGTTATAACGGGTTGTGCGGGAGCCGCTTCGTTTTCGTCATGACTCATGATTCAGGATACTCTCTGTCTCTACCAATAATCGACGGAAACATCTGGGCGGTTGCGCTGGCTGACGCTGAATGCGCCAAGGGTAGATGGACTGCCAAATGACAGAAATGCCCCAGATCTGCTGCCATCAATGGGAGGCGAAGTTGTGGATATATCTCGGCCATGGAGGGCGTTTGTTTTGTTTATTTATTATTATTATTTTTTTCCTGCGGTACGGTAGTTCCCAAAAGGTTGGGGGAAGTTTTCACTCCTACCCTCCTCTACTCCTGCTCCCTATAAGAAAGATGGGCAGAGGCAGGTCGATTCTCTTCTCCTTACCAACGAAACATCACAGCCGGACCTAACGGAGACCGTGCAGTGCAGCGGTTGTCCGTCCGTCCGTCCGTCCGTCTATCTAGGTTTTCATATCTTCCTTTCTCCTGCAGGCCAAGTTTGTTGTGAGTTTGTGACCAGTCGGATTCTCCTCCACAAAAAGACCACAATAGCGACGAAGTCTTCGCCGTCTTAAACGCCACTTTCTCTCCTTTTCTTCCTGTAGAACAAGGAAAATGTATTTTTCTCTCTTCACGTAATCGCCGGACACGAAGGGACATCTTCGTCTCTTAACCCAGTATCTACGCCATCTTACTTCTAGATTTCCTCATGGCCTCAGAAGATGTAGTGGGGAAGACAACAGGCGACTCGGCGGTTACAACGATTGTGAACTTGGCTGAAGAGGCGAAGCTTGCAAGCGAAGGCGTTAAGGCGCCTGGGCACGCAATACTCAACGTATGCAAGTCACTCGTTGCCGGAGGCATTGCCGGAGGAGTGTGAGTTTTCAAAATGTTATTATTTTTTCCATGAGAAAATGTTTTTATACCCGATTCAGTCGTTTATTCTGACCAGACTTGATTAAACCCTACCTAGGGTTTTGGAATCTCTTCTATCGGCGTGATTTTTTCTTTTCTTTTCTTTTCTTTTCTTTTTTTTTTTTGCGCTTTTGATGACTCTTTTATTCTTTATAATTCCTTCAAACACTCTGTTTTGATCTGTCTGCTGGCTGCTAATGGCTGACAAGTGTTGATCGCTATAAGCATCATTTTGACGAACCTCTGGGTTTTCAGCAGCTATCATTTTTTTCAGTTCTTATTTGCAATTCCTCGTACAAGAATGTCATGTCTGCATGTGCCTGGATGGATATCAAGTTACCATCCATCTGGCAAGTGGTGGCACGTCGGCCAAAGATGTGGCCTGCATGCAAAGTTGGAGCGGCCCCTTCCCAGTGAGAAGGGTAACCGGCAAAAGCCGCAAAACCGGACAAAATGGCAGCTCGAAGTTAAATGGACATGATGTGCACCTGCTTATCAACTGCCCTGTTTATGCCCCGGTGTTCTTCTCCCCAGTGTTGCACGATGATAAAACTGATTGCCGCTTGCAATAAATTCCTACAATTTTGGAATTTTTTTTTTTTTAAAATTACCTGATCACATACAAGGTAAACAGAGCTCCGTGGATTTGATCCTGGAACCACACTCATGCACCCGGGTGTGTTACTGCTGTGCTATGCCTTCGTACACGATTTTGGAAAATCTTAGTAAGATGTTGTAGTCTGAAATGCGTTTTATGAAGAGGTGAAAATGTGGGCATCCACGATTTTTTGTTCTCTGCACATCACTGATGCAGACTAAAACAAGATTAGTAGTAACTAGCACTTTTTAAGTATTTTAAGGAACTTCAAACTAGGGGTTTATATTGGTTTGGGTTGACTTGGGGTTAAGGTAAACACGACCCAACCCATCTTGTAAAATTTCAACCCTATTTTTCATATTGTAATCCAATCTTGTCTTAACCCTATCAAAATCGCTTCAATTCAGGTTAGAAATTGAGTTAACAACTATATAATGTTTTGCTTAATTAATCTATTTTAAAATATAAACTTATATTAAAAAATAAAAATTAATCCTTTTTATAGGCATATTTTCCAATTTGTGACTTATATAATAATATAATTATTAAATTTTTATTTCAAAGCAGTAATGTTTAGTTAATTCTTATATATGATGTGCTAATGTATGATTTTTTTTAATAATCTATTATATTTTATATTTATATATGAAATCGAGTCGTGTTGGGTTAACAATCATTTAAACTAAATCTACCCACTTTTAAAATTAGGAAACTTCAAGTCGGGTTATATAAGTTAATTTTTTTCTAAAATGCCTAGCCCAACTCTATTATAAATTGGGTTGGATTAGTTGGTTAGGGTTGAAGCCAACCTTATGTTCACTCCTACTTTAGACTGTTCGCTGTAGTGTCCGCACCAGCAGATATCTAAGTAAGGTTGACTGGATGTTCCGTAAAGAATGATAAAAAAACAGAAAAAAAAATGAACGACCGTATCATACTTTATCTGGCTTAGTCTGTAGATTTTGTCATTCTTAGACTTGGCACCAAAAGATTGTATTACTCTGTATTGTGTTTTATTTCCTATGATTACAATAGTCTTATGTTGATTAGATAATGTAATTTCGCTGCTAAGATTAGCATGTTCTGTGTGGGCCATCTAAGGATACCATCTTACCCTTTTCATGTTTTCACAAATCTCTCTCATGTTTTCACTTTTGCAGGTCGCGAACTGCTGTTGCTCCGTTGGAACGATTAAAAATTTTACTCCAGGTAGTCTTCTTCTTAAATTTAATGAATTTCTTTTGCTTGCTGTAGTTGCGTATTGTGGTATTCGAATGTTTCTTTTTTCCTTCTTTCCTCCAAATTACTGGATCTGGAAATGTGCAGTCTTATCTGCTGAGGGTTCTGACATCTTTAATTGGATGCCTATAGTCGTGTTTCTAGAAAGCCGGAAAATTCAGTGTAAATGGAGCATGCATGCATGCATGTGGATTTTCTGGTACCACCTCATATGAACTATTCTTCTTGCTAAGACTGAAAATGCATTCCATATGTGGCCTGATGATGTGAAGTGCACAAGCAAGTATTTTTGGCCTATGATTTCTTCACACTTGGTTTATTGAGCATAAGAAAGAACACTTCATCTACAAAAAATGGTATATGTGGATTTGATATGCATAAATAAGTATTTTTGTTACCTACTAAATCACAAATCATAAACCCTTTTGTAAAAGTTATAATTTTTTTGAATAGTGTTTCATTTTCTGTCAACAGAAGCATTTATGATGACTCTTTAGTATGAGATTAAAATCTGAACTTTTTTCCCACTAGCCGCATCATTATTTTTGAGCTTTTTCTGCCATCAATATTGTCGCAATGAAAATTTGCATTTTAAAGCCAGGTACAAACCTTGTAATTGTTCAGGTTCAAAATCCTCACAGCATAAAGTATAATGGAACAGTTCAAGGATTGAAGTATATATGGAAAACCGAGGGTGTTCGTGGCCTCTTTAAAGGCAATGGTACAAATTGTGCGCGCATTGTCCCAAACTCAGCAGTCAAATTCTTTAGCTACGAGCAGGCATCCAGGTACGAGTTACTTATTGTTGCCTATATTTCTCTGTAAAATTTCTTATGGTTGATGCTTATGCGTTATTCATTTTCCTGTTGGCTGTGAGGATCTGTTCGATAACAAAGAAAAGGGATAAAAATATATCTTTTTTGACCTTTCTGACTCCTTTTAATTGATTTGACACTTATCTACCCTTTTTAATTTTCTTTATTGTTTCCCATCTTTTATTCTTTTACAACATGTTCTTGGGCTCAAACTTTATGTTTTCCACAATAAAAAAAAACTTACGTTTTCCTGGTCGACCTGTCTTTAGTAATTACTTCCTGCATTTTCATCCAAAAATCTTTACCTATTTTGCCAACATTCGCTTTAGCGCGCTGTTCTTATTTAAGGGGAGAGGAGAGAGATTTTTATCTTTTCTCAATTTCTTTATTTGATTTGACATTTACCTACTTCTAACAATTATAAACATTTTTTATGTTTTCACATGCATTTTTCATCATAGCTATCCTATCAAAGCACATCCTTTTCACGAAAAGGCTTGTCTGTTTGTCACTATTCATTTTTAGACATTTATCGTCTCCTTTCTTGTTTGCATTATCCTTCTATTGTCCTCCTTTGCCCTCCCATTACTACTCTATCCAAACACCCATAGATTGGGATTGAATATATTTGTTCTCTCGTGCGGACTTTTTTTGCTTGTTGTGATGCTTTTTATGTTCATGAGGGGCTATTCGCATAGAGGATGATATTAGGACCTTTCAGTCCATTTGTACCGACACTTTCTTTTAGAAAAAAAGCTATTTCCATTTATTTAGTATGTGCTTGAGGATCTATGCTTTTACCTTGTTAAGTGCTGAATTCTCTTTTCTCGATCAGAAATGTATCTTTCATTTTCATGGCAACCTGAATATAAGTTTTGGCATATTCCCTG
This sequence comes from Annona squamosa, assembly GCA_035584095.1. NCBI lineage: Eukaryota > Viridiplantae > Streptophyta > Magnoliopsida > Magnoliales > Annonaceae > Annona > Annona squamosa. The sequence goes on along the minus strand of JAXCLR010000001.1, from coordinate 94,044,080 downwards.
ATAAGCTTTGGAGTTGCATTTTTAACCTGAATGCTCCTGTGTTTAACCTGTTCTTAACATGACTTCCTTGCACGTATTGGTGCTTCTGTCATTGATAATAAGCAATTTTCATATTACATATTCATTGGAAAACTGGTTTTTTTTTTTTTTTAAAGAAAAAAAAATTGTATTACTGTCACTGTAAGCTTCTTATTTAATAAAAGAATATTTTCCTCTCTTGCTGATTGTAAATTTTTTTCTTAACAGAGGATTGTTATGGCTTTACCAGCAGCAGCCAGGCAATGGTATGGCCAACCTTCTTTTGTATTGATTGCATTCATCTGTTGAGTTTTGTGAACAGAATTTTGGGTCAGTGGCTAATGCATGAAGTTGAAGTTCCATTCAGCAGCACTATTGTGTACAAGCGAACACTTCTCTTAATTGCAAGCTTCATAGCATTGACAAAGGAAAAAAAATCCTTTATCAGATATTCCATGGTTTAGAGCTAATGGAGACGTATTATGAAGCCGTTCTTCATAATAAAATTGCTTGTGTGAATAAAGTTCATGGAAAGTTAGGCTAACATCAGTGAGTTTTGCTGTCATGAAATATTTCTGATTGAAGTACGGAAAATGCTTGTACTCAATTCTACTGTGGAGTCTTCTCCTCATTTCCGTTAATGTTTTATTCGTTGACAGTTATTCCTTGATGTCAACGCATCCTTTAATGTGGTTTCTTCCACCATAGAAGATTGGCATCAGCCGTAATTTGGATAGGCTGCTCTGTTTTGCACCCTGATACAGTGATTCGCATCCTTTTATTCTTCTCTGGTTTGTACTCCGATGCAGTGATGAAACCATCCCATTGGGCAACTTGCTACGCTGTTATAATCCAATGCACACATAGATTCATATTTGTCATTACTTATAAAGATTGATGGTTTTATCAAACGTATGTCATTAAATTCATAATTCTTTGCTTTCACTCGGAATTGCTCTGATATTCTTCTGAAGAACGACTTATTATGCTGTTCCCAATTGAGAAGGGCAAAAAAGAAAAAAAGAATAGCCATGATATCTTAGTCTCTGGTCGGTGAGATATCATGAAAGTCATCATTTGCCCTAAACTGCAGGCTGATTTTCTAAGCACTAATAGATCCTCCAACTTTATACCCATATGTTACTGTCAGTTGTGGGTTAGAACCTCTGAGTGTTTTTATATTCATCTCTTTGCAGAAGATGCTCATCTAACTCCTCTGTTACGTCTTGGAGCTGGAGCCTGTGCTGGAATCATTGCCATGTCAGCAACCTATCCAATGGACATGGTACGGGGTAGACTAACTGTCCAGGTAAATCTCATTTGTATTGTCCTGCAGAATTGCAAATTTTGTTGTCATTTACAGCATCATATGGTTAAAATTTCTCTTTGCAGACAGAGAAATCTCCATACCAATATAGAGGAATGTTCCATGCACTGTCAACGGTGCTTCGACAAGAAGGTCCAAGGGCATTGTACAAAGGATGGCTTCCTTCTGTCATTGGAGTCGTGAGTAGCATCTCACCACCATCAACAAAATCCCACTGACCTGCACTTTGATGATCTTCTGCGTATTCCCATGAACAGTTTATTTGAAAGTGATTTCTCAATGAGAGAAATGATACCGCACTTTGATGATCTTCTGCAAATTCCCATGAGCGGTTTATTTGAAAGTGATTTCTCAATGAGAGAAATGATAACCCTATGATGGATTAATATTATCTATATGCATATCAACCCGAGTTATGGAGGGTTGTCAATATGCTATAGAGAGTCTATAGGTTTCTGCTGTTAGGATGCTCCAAATATCTGTTTTCAAGGCTAGATGAATAGGTTCTTAATATTTTCTCTTTCATTTATTCATTGGTGGCTGATGGAAAAGATATTATTCCTTTACACTAAAATAAACTTCATTTATAAAATTTTTCCCCATTATGTTTGTGATAGAACATGAGATTGGCATACGGGCATCTCTGCATCTTTGTGTCCACATAAACGTCAGAGAACTTCCTTTTTTTTCATGAAAAATTTGTTCAATTCATTTACCACTGATAAAAATGTTCAATCAAACCTTTAACTTTAGCAAAGATCTTGAAGGTTTCTTCCTCTTATAATATCCCATCTCCTGCATTCATGCTGCTACAATTTGTATAATGAATAGTTCGTTTTATGAATAGAATGTAGTTTGATGTCTGCAGATTCCTTATGTGGGCCTCAATTTTGCTGTCTATGAGTCTCTGAAGGACTGGTTGATTAAATCCAAGCCATTTGGACTTGTGCAAGACAATGAATTGGGGGTGACAACAAGACTTGCTTGTGGGGCGGCTGCTGGCACTGTTGGCCAGACTGTAGCTTACCCCCTAGATGTAATAAGGAGAAGGATGCAGATGGTGGGCTGGAAGGATGCTTCGTCTGTGGTCACAGGTGATGGCAGGGGTAAAGCACCTCTTGAATATTCTGGCATGGCCGACGCATTCATGAAAACAGTTCGTTATGAAGGTTTTGGAGCATTATACAAGGGTTTGGTTCCCAACTCTGTCAAGGTCAGTGTTTTTCTACCATTTTAGGCTTTCCCATTTGCCATTAAAATAGAAGTGTCACGTGGACATATTCTCTTCTCATCACTCCCACTCGCTTGTGGTCAATGGTGATTGTCCTGCTTTGATTTCATAATCTAGAATGCAACTCGAGTTTATGAAACTCGCGTTCTTCTAAACTCTAAACTTATTTACAAAACTTAAAACCTTAACCCTAATGCTAATTGTATTTATAAAATCTAAATCTTAATCTTATTTATGAAAATTGGGTTTGAGTTGAGTTTTGAGTTGATAATTTTTCATTTGATTTTAGAGAGACAAGTTTAAAATTTTATATAAATATAAAATAACAACAAAATATATATGCAAAAAAATAGTATATAGCCTATCTAATTATTTTTAAAAATATAAGGATTATATTACCCCCAATTTCTATGAAATACAAAATGCTTATTAAACGACAACAAACTTATCTTTACTTCTAAAACTCAAAATATTTACGTAAGGAAAAAGAATGGTACGTAGCCTAAGCAATTATTTTAAATAAATATATTAACATATAATATATTTCTAGAAGAAAGTTTCACCTTTCAAAATAAGATAAAGGAGACAAATTAATAAATTTAATTGTAAATAATATACATGTAAAGATAGATGTAAATGAAAATAATATAACTAATCTATAATATAATTTTAACATGACAAGCATGTATCCGAACGTAAATATAAATAATATGAGATACATAATATGAAGAAACATTGTTTGATTTTATGTATGTATTAAATATAAAAATAAAAAAAAAATAAAACTCGGGTTTGCATGGACCCTTACTATATTTACAAATTGGGAGCTGATCCTCTTAGGCAAGGCTAAAAAGGAAAAAAATTTTAGTTTTTTTCTTTACATACCTGTTATGTCATGCATATTGAATCTATAAACTAAGTTTTACCAATTTTGGGTATTTTTATGTATTTTTAAAGACTTTTAAACACAGAAGCATTGTTGTAATTTTCAGTACACTATGTTTAAAAATCTTTAAGAAATAATAAAAAATGCTAAAACTTAGTTTATAAATTCACTATACCTGGTTTAACATGTTTGTAATTAAAATTTTTAAAAAAATACCAAAAAAATATATTTTTAAAGCCAGCCTAAGTTGACCATCTTCCTTACAAATTGGGTTCTAAAAAAGCAAATTTTAACACTATATTTTTCAGGTTCAGTGGGCTGGGTTACCCAAGTTGCTCCCCTACGACTACTCATATAATGAGACAATCATCCTATTGGAGAACTTGATTTTGGTATTAAAAAAAAAAAACATTTATGTATGGTTGGATGAATCTAGCTTTTTTATTTTTGGGATCAAGATAAATAGATGAAGCAGTTTGATAAACACAATAGGCCTCATTAGCTGGCACTACTTTTGTGGGATGCTGAATAATGAATTCTGATGGGACATGAAAAGATAATGGACCCCATGCAGTGTACTTATCATTCCCATCAACGCGGCCTTGCCCCAGCTAAGATGACTAGCTTTGTCATATAAACTTCTGGCACTAGGTTTTTGAGCTCATGAGGTCAAATTAGTTGGGACTTAGTGTGGCTAGTTTTTAATTTATCATGACATTTGGTAATGTTTCCAAGTATTCAATGGTTGTGATGTTTATGGATCAGGTGGTGCCATCCATTGCAATTGCATTTGTGACATACGAATTGGTGAAGGATGTCCTTGGAGTGCAGATGAGGATATCAGAGTGAAGTGGACTGAAAGAGGGATTTCATATGAATTTTTGTAGGTAGAAGGATAGAAAGAAAAATTAGGTTAAGAAACATAGGGAATACCCCTGTAGATGCTGTTCACCTCTCCCTATCGCCCAACTGTTCCTTTTTTCTTTTTCCAAAAAAGAAAAAAAAGAAGTTTTTATTTTAGGTTTGTTAAACCATTTTCCACATCTCATCATGGCGGTTAGCCAGGTATTGAGGTTACTTTTTATGTGTTATATGTTTATTAATCTGTTCTTGCATTTTGTGAATATGTGAATACTCTGCCCTTGATACATGACAAATGAAGAAACCGATGGATTGGGCGATTCGGTTTAAATCGAACCGTTTCTTCAAACAATTTGAATCGTTAAATTACCACTCTATTTAACTTTTTATATTAAATAAAATTTAATGATTTTAACTTAAAATACATTTTAAAATGATTCTGAACTTCGAGATGGATCAAAATTTTAAATTTATTTCAAATATACATCGATTATTTAGTAATCTACACGTTGGCAATAGGGATGTAAAAGGTTCTTTGAATCCTATTTTTTGTTGTTATAGATGATGAAATAATTCGATTGAGTTGGATTTTTATATTTCGGTTGAATAAACAGTTTTAAACACAATGTATGGGCTTGAATTTAAAGGAAAAAATAAAAACCCAAGAGGGTGCAACTTGCGTTCGGTTTCATAATACCGGTCCTCAATTGCTCCCCACGGTTTTTATAATATTGAGTTGAAGTATGGGTTTTAGCTCTAGGCATCGAACCTTTTGCATCAATATATAAAAGTACATAGCGCAATTATATAAAATTAATTTCATGTAATTTTTCTATTTTTTTAAATGTTGATAATTTATGTAAAAGTCAATCTATTCATTGTATTTAATGTTATTTATTTAACCTATATTCTTAGATCTATTCACATATAGAATGTACTAATGCTTTATAAATTTTTTTTATAAAAAATACTTTATAAAATTATTTATCCCATATTAGTCATATTTTAGATGAATTAGATGTTGAAAATATTAATTAAAAATATATATTTAGTGTTTTTTTTTTATGAAAAGGATCCAACTCTATCCCAGCTCACTTTCAATCCGAAAGGAAGGTAGGATTGAGTGGTCCATGCAATGCATTGCCAAAAAATTATCTGTACAAATGTTTGCCGAGATGGCATGGGGTGGGTTTCCCCACCAAACATACTGATCCAAAAAAGAAACTGACACAAAATCAGCAAGAGAGTGAGCAGTCCTGTTTCTTTGCCGAAGAACATGATGGGCCGATATGTGAGGAGATGTGGACAGAATGGCTTTGATATCCGCGATTACCACTCTAGCCGGGGAAGACACAGAAGAATCTGACAATAAGTTGTTGAAAAGGAGAAGTGAGTCAGTTTCGATCTGCACACGGTCGAAACACAGCTAGAGAGCCCATTTTACGCCCAAGAGGAAAGCATTGGCTTCCATGAGTAGGGGTTCAAGTGCGCCCATCTGCCGCTATCCTTTTGCCGCAATAAAGCCACCATTGGAGTCCCTAATGACCGCCACATACCCCGTAAACATCCGACTGCTTTGTTTCCTAGCATCAACGTTTATCCTGAGTACACCCGGCGGCGGCGAAGACCATCTGGGGACAAGAGGGCAGTCAATCGCCCCATCCTGGCAAAGGAGTTTAGCTCTACTATGTTGCTTGAGAAACTCATGACACCACTCAGTGATCCCATCGAAATCCGGTTGTTTCCCTTCCTCCCTATACCTGTTGCGCATAAACCACACTCTCCAGCATCGGAGAATCAAAAGAGTCAAGTCCTTCAATCTGTGTTTTTGTACGAGTGACCCCATGGTGCCCTGTAGAGTCACCCCCGTAGGGATAAGTCTAGGAGCCCCAGACCACATGCCCCTTATGCGCGAGCATCCCATGAAGAGGTGGTTTTCATCCTCAATGTTAGTCCTGCAAAACATACAAACAGGATTCACAGTGGTACCCCACTGCTGCAGATTTAGCAGTGTTGGGAGGGCATTTTTGAAGAGTCTCCGCCCAAAAGTAAGCACTTTGCTAGGAAGCTTCGTTCGCCAGATAGCTTGGAAAATAGCTGCATTAGATGGGTTGCCAGCACTGGAGGTGAGAAACCTATAAGCAGATTTGACAGTAAAAGCTCCACTGGGTTCATGCACCCAATACAGAACATCCTCCTCACCCGTGGGAGGGAGGGGAATAAGGTTGATCTGCTGCCAACCAGATTCACCCATAGCAATCACAATAAGCTCCCTGTTCCACGTGTTTGTGTCCTCATTGATAAAATAGTTGACCATCACATCATCCGGTATCGAG
>JAXCLR010000001.1:94007969-94019492 GCA_035584095.1 Annona squamosa | reverse complement strand
TAAAAGCGACTTGAGGCGCGTTTATGGCTGCGAATTTTCTCTGGATGGCAGGGCAGGGCAGGGCACGGTACGATGCGACTGGGGGATGGAATCTTTGTAGTTTCTGCAGCGAAAATGCCTCTTGCTTGTCAGGTTATTGCATTTTTTGCCACTGAGTTGCGGCTCCCTTCGCTCCCTTTCAGTTTTTGATTTGAAGACGATGCCGCCAGCGCACGACTTGTGTGAGGGCTAGATTTACGTCAACGAAAGCCCCCGCCCGCACATTACGGTTCGGCTCCAAAATCTTTTGATTTTCCCGACCGCTTATGTAAGCTTTACGAATTTGAGAAATATAATTCGAGAAACACGTGCCACGTGCACCGATACGTGTGCATTGAACATATGAGCAAATTTGAAAGGGCTTATTCTTAAAAAAGACTTTTTAAGTGGGTAGGATCGGACGCGTCAATAGTCATGTCATGTGTACGCGTCGGCAACTCCATAAATGCGTGGCCGTCTAAACCAGCGACATTTTAAAAAAAAAAATTTTTGGCCCTTGCTACATATGCTTGGCAGACTGGCAGTTGGCAAATGGCATTGACGATGAGATCTTCAAATGCAACGAATCAGAGGCGCTGCCGGAATATAAATAAATATATTTTTGGATTCCAATCGTTTCTCTCCACGCCATGCATAATGCATGTTCTGCATCTAACGGTGTGGTGGGCGGGGGATTAATATATTTTTGACTCAACGTAGGATGAGCCAGATTTTTGACTCGAATTAAAAAATATGGTTGAAGTAGGTCGACGTGTCTTGACTGAAGATTTCGACCCAACCTGCGTGTATTAATTTATTAAAAATTATAAGTATATGTTTAAATATTATTATTATTTTCTTTCAAAATTTTTCACTTTTTTATATTCAACTCTATCAACAATAGAAAAATCAATTTATTCATAAAGCAATATAATAATCAATAAAAATAATTTATACATAAATAACTCTGATATGTAATTATATATTAACCTATTTTTATAAACTTATACTATATTTTCAAATATTTTGTTTTATTAATTATGTGTATTTTAATAATTAGTGAAATACTGAAGCGTATAATATTTAAATTTAGTATAGATGTATACTTATGTTTAATAGGTATATAAATTTTTAAAATTATCTTATTTGACCCGTGTTTTTGACCCGACCCGCTATCTTAAAACCGGTCAGGCACTAACCCGAAGTTTGTTCCAGAACCTATTAAAAAAAATAAGGGTCAAACCCACTATGTCTCAACCTAGTATAAAAAGAGGGTCAAACTTAATTTTTGAAAAATAGAGTTAGAGTTGGCCAAACCTTGACCCAATATAGCCCGCCTTGATTCCCACCCCTAGCTGCATCACAGGGTTCCGCCCTGCCAGCCGGCAAAGAAAATTTCAAAACAAAGGTGTGTTTTGCAATTAGAAAAAAATGTTTGAATTTTTTTTTACTTTTCATAACTGTAATATTTTTAATTATTTTTTACATCTTTTTATATAATTAACTTGCTTTCTACTCATTTCCGCACAATTATTCGTACAACTAATTTAATTTATCTATTTTAATTTTATTATCTTCATTTTTTATCATTACCCTTACATATATCACATCATTCTCTTTAAATTATGAAACTTTTACAAAAAAAAAAATATATATATCAAAAAGTTATATCACTTTCCAAAAAAATTAACCTATGCATCCCAATATATGAGAGTAATCATGCATCTAGCATAAAAATATATATTTAAAATTTTTTAAAGACTTTTTATAAAATTATTATCCTAAATATACGAAAGTTGTGCCAGTTTAGTTTAGTTACAATTTAGCTTCTCTAATATAAAACATTTAATATTCAAGTAAGCAATTTTTTCTTCGTATAAATAAAATATTAGATAAATATGAAAGGAAAAAATATGAATTCCTTTAGAAATGTATTTGAGCCTCGTGAAGGCCTAACGGAGAATTGGACGTTGCGCTGATTTTTTATTAGAATGTATTTCAAGATTTTTTATTAAATATATTTTTATTATAAACATGAATGTAAATATATAGTGTGTTACTGTGTTTAGAAAGTGATAAAATTTTTAGATGAAAAATTTGTATAAAAGTTTTTCGGAGACGCTAAAGTTGAAATAAATAGATTAGTTGTATAAGTATTTGTGTAAAAATGATTTAAAAGTAGTATAATATATATAAGAAGATATGGAGAAACAATTTAAAAATATAATAATTATGGAGAATGAAAAGTTTTAGTTAAAAATTTTTATGTCATAACGTACGCTTACATAATTTATTTGGTGGGTTTGTATATCTTAATAGCCATGATGATGGTTGTTTGGATGAGAGATAAAAATAAGATAAATTACGAAAATGCTACTCATTTTTAAAAATACAAAAAGGATTTAAAATTTTCTAAAAATGGTAAAATTGATATACGTGTTAAATACACTTAAATTAATAGTTGTGTAAAAATTTTTAAGAAAAATAAAACATCGGTTTACGCGAGATGAACAGGTGGGATCGAAGTGCTATTCTTAGTAATGATTTTTTACATTCAACTAAGGGTGTGTTTGGTTAGAGGTAAAACTTTTGATAAAAAGTTTTTGGAGTAGAAGTTGTCAAATCAATACAAAATGATGTGATATAATAAAAGTAATAATGAGGAGTAGAGAGAATAAAGTTAAAATAGATATGTTAGTTGTATAGGTAGTTGTGTAGAAATGATTGAAAAGTACGGTAGTTTGTGTAGAAAAATGTGAAAAAATAATTAAAAAATAGAATAATTATGGTGAGTATAAAGTTTTAGATTGAAAATTTTCAGTTGATATTTTCTTTTTATGCTGAACAAACGCACCGTATGTGTCAAATCCCATTGGAGATGGGTGAACAGACAAGGGGCCGGAGTCACGCCCCCTGGCAGAAATGGCCCGCATGCGCGTAACATGGACAGGAACGGGGGACTCCTCTTCAAGGGGAGAAGGCGGCGCCCCTGGGAAGAATGGAAGTGTGTGCAGTGCTCCGGTCCGCTTCCACATGTGCGTTCTTATGCTCATATGCTTGCGCGAGAAACATTAACTACAAAAACCCCCCTGGCCTCGCCTTTCGAAACTCCCAAAAATCCCCTAGTCACCTACTTTCTCCTGCTTCCTTCCTCTCTGGTTTGGATCGATCGGCTTGAAAATGCCGCGAGAAATTATAACGCTACAGGTGGGACTATGCGGGAACCAGATGGGGATGGAGTTCTGGAAGCAGCTCTGTCTCGAACATGGCATCAGCAAAGAAGGAATTCTCGAAGATTTCGCCACACAGGCATGCATGCTGCATGTCTTCTCTCCTGTGCATACTCGACACACTTACAGACAGATGCGCACATTTTACTCCTGACATTTTCCTATTTGCCATTTCTGTGTCTGAAAAATGAAAATGCACGGGAAACGGAAAAATGCAGAGCTGCAATTGATGGAAAAGACCTCACATAGATACACCAACCCCGCAGAAAAACCTAACTCACTGCATAAGCGACAGTTCATGGCGTCTCTGCTAGATCTGAATAATTCGACGTTGGGCTGGTTTCCTTTCACATGAGATCCCGACATTGGATGGCCAAATATCACATGGTTCCCACGTGCTTCGCACTGCCTATGCACAACGAGAAAAATTAATTTGGCCGTTGGCTGGGCTGCCCATTTTGTTGCTGCTGCTCGACCTTTAGGACATAATGGTGCCCGCGATATGAATACCCAATTGAAAGAAAAATAGACTGTCGTTTTGTATATATTAAAGTAAATGATACGACTAGGTGGTGTCCGTGAAATGCATGTGTATCTGAGGAGCATGAGTTCTCCAATATCTCTTGACATTTCCCTCACTTCATGCATTTCGTATATGAAATGCTGCAGGTAGGTGACAGAAAAGGTGTGTTCTTCTATCAAGCTGATGATCAGCACTGCATACCACTGGCTCTCCTTATTGATTTGGAGCCAAGAGTCATCAATGGAATTCAGAATAGTGACTATCGTAATCTTTACAACCACGAGAACATATTTGTCTCGGACCTTGGAGGTGGTGCTGGTATTAACTGGGCTAGTGGATACCACCAGGTTTGCTATTTTTGATTCTTACAGCTCCCTTCCCCTTTCTCAAACACTATTTGAATTTTTTCCCCCTAATATATAGGTTATTATGTTCTCAATAGTTGGATGCGTGCTGCATTGTAGAGGTGGTAGAGGTGATACAAAATTGATATGGTGATAGAATTCTCATGTGCAGATTGACTGTGTTTAGAACTCATGGACAAATTGCATGACTTTGTCGTAAGTTATAGTTCAATTATTAGCACTTTGCCATGGTTCAAATTGCACTTCTTTTAAGATTACTAGCAATAGTATTTGCTGATAATTCAAGTCAAAATTTTGATTGTGGCTTTTTGGTTCTTTTACATGGTAACAGCTTGCCTCAACTACTGATTGGGATGCCATCTATATGATAAAAAGGATTATTTCAGGAAGCACTGAAGCAGCGAGTTCTTTTTCTTCATCATTGTGCACTACTGCAATTGATTAGTCAGCAGAACTGGAACAGAACTCTTGTTGGCTGCTTTTTCGGCCTGCTTAGCCATCATTTCTCCCCCATTGTCATTCCAGTCAAACTTTTAGTGACTAATCCTGGTGATCAGTTTCAGCATTGTTGTATTCGATTGTTGGAAATGCCTCTCTTCATGGGGGTTACAGTTCAAGTGAAACTTGTCGTCAATGTCCAATCTTCATTTGGTTTACGAACTTGTCGTCAGTTACAGTAGTTACCTAATCGATAATGGGACTATGGTCCTGGTTGGAGTGCGAATAATGAATATTCAAGAGATCCTGTTGGATTGTGAAGAAGATGAGTTTACCTGTTGTTCACGTCATCTGGAATCAACTCATCAACATTCCAGACATTTTTTTTTTGTTTACTGAGGTCTTGCAATCTAGGCTATGCAGGCGCAAAGACCCTTCCTGGTACCAGTGACTAGGTCAGATCTTTTCTTAACTGGTCAAGGGTCATATAATTCTTCAATTACAAAGGACCTTACTTCATTTAGTTGCTGAAAAATTTTCTTCCTTTATCTTTAGTGATTTAGGGACCATGTATTCTTGATTGATTATATTCTTAAGGATATCTACTTATTTTTATTGAAATTAACACCTGATCAATGATTGACAACCAGGGTGAGCAAGGGGAAGAAGGATATAGTGGATATGGTTGATAGAGAAGCAGATGGTAGTGATAGCCTTGAGGGTTTTGTTCTGTGTCATTCAATTGCTGGAGGGACAGGCTCAGGTTTTTCCTTCATGTCATTGACATTTCTTCATTAAATCTTGGTCCAGAAGGCAGGACTCCTGAATACTAATTACATGACGCCAGCTGATGCTGTTCAAACTTTGAAACTTTCGTCATCTGAATCTTTTTTAAAATGATTCCTTTGTGACTTGATGTGGCTTGAATATCAATCACCTATTGATCATCTAGTGATCTTTGTATGACTTGTCTTTGCCGAAAAGGAAATTACAAAACAGAAGATGAAACCATAACAAGCAACTTTGGTTGAACCTACCACATGTTTTATTTAGAAACGTGCTTGAGTTATCAGATGCTTTGTTTGTTATGAAAATTTCAATAAAACTTTTGGGTCTCTTATAGTTTGTGGTCATATGATCCATCTGATTGTTTTCAACATTTTTACTCATATATTTCTGTAAAGGAGCTCCATACAGATTCCCTTCCTCCCCCATTATTTGTAGCAAAATGCAGATATCATGTTCCTTTTTAGTGGTCATTTATGTATTTGGCAGGTTAATTGCAAAAACAAGAAATGAAGGAATGCATATTTAACTTGTCTTGCAAGACCTTATGGTATAATGTATAAGAGGATTCATCTTATATAACCAGTTAGACAAATGGAGTTGTCCAACTCGTTTCTTTTTATATTTTAAAAAAATAATTTTATTCTAAACCATTTATACTATTCATCCCTATGTATATATTTATGATGCCAAAATTCAAATAACAGTGGATATGAAACTATTAAAATTTGGAAATAAATTATAGTATATAATTTCAAAATATTTGAACTTCGGTATTGTAATGAGTCCCGATTTAATGCACTTGGTTGCATTGGAACTTCAAAGCAACCAGGTGCAAAACTCTTATTTTTTTTTGAAATTTTTTTATAAGACTATTAATCTAGGTGTCTAACTTATATATTAAGTTTTACCATTTTTGGAAATGTGTGTATATATATATATATTTTTATTTTAAAAACAGGGATGTTTTAGACGTTTTTAAATGACTAAAATACCCCTATTTTTAAAATAAAAAATATATACATTTCAAAAAAATGGTAAAACATGGTTTATAGATTAATGGTCTTATAATAAAATTTTCAAAAAAAATAAAAAATGGGTTTTACAACCGGTTGCACTAAAGATTCAATGCACCCGGTGCATTGAATCAGGACTCACCATAAATATGCACATTTGTATGTATGAATATTGTAAATAGTTCAGATTTTTTTTAAAAAAAATAATATAAAAAGCAACTGATTGGACAATCCCTATTGTCCTACTGGTTGATTAAATCGGTCCTCAATGTATGATGCATCATTTTGCAGGATTTTCAATTTTTTTTTTTAAAGATCAAAATGCCTTTATTTGAGAACGAACTCTTCAAGTAATCTGTTTTATAAGTGAAGTGTATTTGTTGTGTTCCTGGATAACAGTCATTCATTGCTTTGAATGCAGGAATGGGCTCCTATTTGTTGGAGACCCTGAATGATCGCCATATCAAAAAGCTTGTGCAGACATACGTTGTGTTTCCCAATCAGATGGAGACACTCACTTTTGACTCTCAAGAGGTTGACATTGAATGCTGATTGTGTTCTTGTTCTAGACAATACGACATTGAACTGGATTGCTGTGGAATGTCTTCACCTTACAAATCCTACCTTTGCTGCTTTGCACAAACAAACTCATTGGTATCTACTATAGTGTCTGCAAGCGCAACCACACTATGGGATCCAGGATACATGAACAATGATTTAGTTGGACTTCTTGCCTCTTTAATCCCTACTCCAAGATGTCATTTTCTGATGACAGGTTATACACCACGTACTGTGGAGTGTCAGGTTAGACTTTGATTGTGCTTGAGGTGTGCTTCTGAGCAATGGTTAGCATAAGAAGTAGAAAGGATTGATATGAGGATTGTCAATATACTGGATATACCTCTTGAACCTAGTGGCAGACTTTGGAATCAAAGTCAAGCTCATCACCTTGCCACGTGAGAAATACTTGTTTCTTGTTTGGACTGTTGAAACATCCCACAGTTTCATGGCTGTTATCTTCCCTCATCAAGTGTGATAATTATATGTTATTGTGAAACATATTCAAGCAGAAGTTGGTAGCCTATAGATTGCAAAATATTTCTAAGATGCTTGTGTTTTTGTCTGGCTAATGTGATTTGTAAAACAACAGTTCTCGATGTTATGAGAAGGGTTTTGTAGGCAAGATTGCTAATATGTTTGGATAAATCTACATAATCTGAAAAGGGACATCTGAGTTCATATTTTAGCTTTTGTATCTTGCAGACAAAAAATATCATGATCTCTTCCTATGCCCGGACAAAGGAAGCAAGCCAAGCAAAGTACATATCGATATTAAACATCATTCAAGGAGAGGTGGACCCTTTCCATCAAAAAAAAAGAAAAAAAAAGGAGAGGTGGACCCAACCCAGGTAACTACCAAGAAGTTTCTTGATGTCTATTACCATGTAATGTAGTTTAAGTTTGCATATGTGGAAATTTCTAATGGTTAATGGTTTGCAAGCGGACTTGATTGTCTTCCCTGATTCTTATAAAATGAGCCTAATCACTGGTCAAGGGGGTCATTTTTCACTGAATGGAAGCATGACAAGTAGACTTCAGTGATTTCATAATGTTCAATGGGGATTAGCGACTGCTAATTAGGAGAAATGAATTAATCCAAATTGGGAGCAATATGAGTATTAAGCAAGGACAAAAACAATATGCCTAGAAATCATATGTAAAGATAGGAAAATGCTTATGCTTGCTGAAGAAATAATCCATGATCATCGGGAGTGGCTCAACAAGGTCTTCATTACTTAGGTGGAAAAACAGCTTATGGTGATACGATTATGACGGACCTTTTTCCACTTGTCTTGAACTTAGATTGTAAAATCTGTTTATTTGAAGCACAACGAGGGCGTACACTGCCTATAAATCAGACAATTTATGAGCGATCCAAATTTTTTTAAATGTGTGGGCGGGCCTCACTTAGATCTTGCCTTTTGTGAAACTTGGCAAATTTTGAATTTATGTAGTTTTTATTTTGGAGGCAAAATGAACAAGATTCAAAATTTGCCAAATTCCGTAAGGGTGAGATCTAGTTGGGTCATATTTATATAAACACTTAAAAAATTGTGCTGGGCAATTTATGGTTGGCCATGTGGGATTTGGACCCTTATTTGGAATTTTCAAAAGGTTCTGTAACCCTATGTTCAAAATGTAGCTTAGTCGTTTTAACTTTTTTCATGTTCAATAGTTAGAGCTAATCCTTTTCAGTTTCGAACCAGGTGCATGAAAGCTTACAAAGAATACGGGAAAGAAAGTCGGTTAACTTCATTGAAAGAAAGTAATGCATGGGGTTTGATAAGCTACCTTGAACTATGTAAATAATAATCTTAGGTTTGTATAGTTGTTTTGATTTCTTGGTTTCTTCTGAAAGACATAAAGTTCCACTCTCCAAAAGCTTAGTAAGGCTCAATGTTATGACACAAATTTAGCTTGTGTCCACTTATTTTATATGACACAATTTTTACTTGCGATTAACTCACATATCCGTTGTATATACTTATGGACATGTGCCTTTATCCTCATGATTCAAAATTTTTTACATTAGTATTGGGGAATTCACCGGTAATATATGCTTCTTGTTGCCCTGGTGACGAAGTTCAAGGAGAACTATGTTTCTTGGTCTAGTGAGAATGTGGGATAATGTGGTTATTTTGCATTTGTTTTTAGCCTTATAGCCTTCTTTTTTTAAAAAAAATATATATATATTATCTTTTTTCTTTCATGAGATTTTCTTTCTTACTAGGAAAATTCTCTCTCTGAATTTGATGAGTTGGGAGAGATAATGGAGAGCGTGGTTGGTGAGTACAAAGTTTCTGAATCCCCAGACTATAGTAAATGGGGAATGGAGGTACTTACAATTTCCACACCGCCTTTAATCAAAAAAAAAAAAAAAAGAAAGAAAGAAATAAAGAAAGAAATAAAGAGAGAAAAAAGTACATACCATCGTCTGATTTCAGTTTGTCTGAGGGTGTGTTGGTAATTCACATAGGGGAAAGTGGGAATGGAGGTACACATATATTAACTACCCAAGTACTTTATTTTCTATTTTTTACTTTTATATTTTAATTATTGTTTCACACAACTACAATATTCTCACTTTACTTTTATTACATTATATCATTTTCAAAACTTTTAAAAAAATTTCCCAATTATCGAATGCAATCTCAGTTTTTAGCAAGAAATTCAGTTGGGATGTGTTTTGAAGGACCCAGAGCATGCTTAGACTGCAGAAGGCAACTTGTCGGGAACAGTGGATCCGAAACTAGTATTGTAAATATTAGGTAACAGTCTGAACTCTGATGTTGGTAGTTAAACTTTGTGATGATTTCATGAGCTGGGCATCACACATATCATTTGAGCTGCACGTATCATGCGTGCCCATCTGAAGTCTGTTTATATTACATAAAAGACAGTTCAAGGCTTGGATGGCGACGATAATGTGTATACTTGTGAATGAGGAAGCCATGGAAAAAAGCGTTATGGTCCCATAGCTTCGTACTTCACGGTGGTGTATGCTGTCCTAGAGCCATTCATTCCCATGATACAGCGAACGATTAAAGTATCATCTTCCAGCATTCATGATCCACCAACAGGTTATTAATCTGTGTATCATATGGTGGATGCACATACCTTGGAGAAAAACGCCCTGACGTAAGATTACGCATTTGTCTTACCGGGGATTTGATGATGACTTCCATGTCTGTATTTGGATTCTCAGTGAACAAATGCGTAGATAATAAAATGAACGTCAAGAATCGTGCTGGCAGCTATGGAAGATATTGCCACAAATATCTGGCTGCATGCATAACATGTTGTCTTCAGTAATCCCTCGTGTCTATTCGAATCATTAGAATAATTTTTCAGCAGCGAGAATGTGGCTCCGAAAATTAGATTGGGAAATGTATCGTTATCGTCTACCCTGACGATGCTTTTGGAAGTTTTTTTTTTTCCCCATGCCTTGGAAGCCACCACGCGCCATGATGATGATTGATGATGAGGATTATTATTATAGTTGTTATTATAATAATAATTATTATTATTTCAAAACTCGAGCACTATTTGTTGAAGACGGCCCGCGGCAAATCAATTTGAACCAGATTTTTTTAAAAAATAAGTATTAAATGTTTGATTTTTATTTTTTATTTTTTATTTTTTGGTCCCAATCAGGTTGAGGTTTCAACTAGGTCGCCCGTGTTTCTTGGAGAAAGATTTATCGACTTCATCGGCCGACCGTTGCCGAAATGGGGACCATGTTTCACGAGCTGGTGCGATTGAGCATGGATGTACACGCATCAGACGCGGCGTGGCCCGTATTATGCCGAATGCGGTTGTTCAAGACCATGGACTGTCCTGATCGAGTGCGTGGATCTGAATCACAGTTGGAAAAGATAAAAAAGGATGGGCCACTGCATCAGAGAGCATGTGCCAAGTTGTTTCCTTTCGAACGCGGAGGTATCTAGAGCTTTATATGTCCATCCCTCGCACCGGCACTCATCCGATACTTTACTTTTGGAGTGCATATATGCCTGCAGTGGTATCCAGTTCGACGCTCCCCGCCTTTATCTTTGAGATTGTTTGGGCCATCTCCAACTGTTTGCTCATCCAAACCGTCTGTTGTACTGGCACGTCCCGACTCCAGACCCTTGGCTGGCTTTATATTAGATTATAGGTAATGCAAGTGGACGGCTCACATGTCAATGATGTGTGCCCCATATTCGGTCTCCCAGTCTTGCTGTCCACTCATAGACCTGTTTTGTTGAGTTACTGCGCTGGCACCTAACTGACGTCTAATTTGGGTGTCCGCACATGCAGAAGCCAGCAGTTGGTGATGCGATTTCAATGACAGCATTGGCCAATACTTTTAAAAAAAAAAAAAAAAGAAAGAAAGAGAAAAATGCAAGAAGACACAATTCGCATCAGAAGCTATCCGTGCCTCCTTTCAGATTCGACTATATTCTCGGCCCTTTTGGAGCTGCACCATCCAATTAACAAAAAGACCTGGGGAATGCAGGAGCCCCAACCCATGGGAAGCACTTCCTCGGCTTTTCCCATGGGAAGCTACATCTTCACCGTTAAATTAGGCTGGATGGCTGAGATGC